>PVJA010015820.1:31243-44727 GCA_004027025.1 Myocastor coypus | reverse complement strand
TGGCTCAGTGGTCTAAAGCCCTGCTTGGGAAAGCTTGGGCAGCTTCAGGGACCACGGTTCGATCCCCGGCACCACATGCTGCGCCAGCCCTGCACTCGGGGTGGGCTGAGCCAGCCATAAAAATGAGTGAATAAACAAACAAAGGTTCTGAAACAAGAAAAAATAAATAAATAAATAGAAATGCTATGTTGAAAAAAAATAAAATCTTAAAAAAAAAGAAAAGGAAGAAGGAATTTAAACATAATTAAATTATATTATTGGTCTACTTTTTTTTTTTTTTTTTTAATGTATTTGGTATAGGGTCTCACTATGCAGCTGGGACGACACATAGTGATCCTACTGTTTTTCAGCTGCCCCAGCACTGGGATTGCAGGTGTACGCCACCACGCCCAGTCTCAGTGGCCAGCTTAGTGCACCGGGGGTGGGGCTGGTGCAGCACTGGTGCCGGGGATCAAACTCCAGTCCCTGTGCTTGCCTAAGCAGGCGCTTAGTGCACTGAGCTATCTCGCCGGCCCTGTTGATGTAATTTATGATAGCTACGAGTTCCAGCTGATGAAAAAGGTTTCTTCTGTGTCATACTTTTTTTTGATGGAACTGGGGTTTGAACTCAGGCCCTTTTGCTTGCCAGGCAAGCGCTTATTCTACTGAGCTATGTCCCCAGCCCTGTGTCATATGGTCTGGATGCATTCTTTTTTGTCTTTTTGAGACAGGGTCTTGCTATGCAGTTGAGGCTGGCCTTGAGCTCACTTTTGTAGCCCAGGCTGGTCTCAAACTGTCACCAATCCTCCTGCCTCAGCCTCCCGAGTGCTGGGATTACAGGCATGAGCCACCACGCCCGGCTTGGACGCATTCTTATTTATTGTATTTTTTGTTTAAGTTGAACAGTGTCTGTAGTATTAAGCTTCAGAGCTCTTCTGTGGATGGAACCTGTATAACTTCATTTTGTTTATTTTTGGTTTTCTGAAAACAGGATCTTGTTACATAGCCAGGGTGGCTTTGAACTTGCCACAGTCTTCCTGCTTTAGCTTCCTGGGTGCTGGAATTATAGGCATGTGCCACCATGTGGGCCTTTTTTCCCCTTGTATTTAGGATAAGGTCTGTAAGGTCTCACTATGTAGATCTAGGCTCAAATGATTCTCCTATTCTCAGCCTCCCAGATGCTGGGATCACAGGCAGGCATCACCATGCCTAGTCACCACGCCCAGTCTCAATTTGGGTTCCACACTTCTTTTTTTTTTTTTAAGACAGGGTCTCAGCCGGGTGTGGTGGCGCACGCCTGTAATCCCAGCAGTGGGAGGCTGATCGGTGCGAGTTCGAGACCAGCCTGGGCTACAAAAGTGAGCTCAAGGCCAGCCTGAACTGTGCACTGAGACCCTGTCCCAAAAAGACAAAAAAAAAAAAAAAAAGACAGGGTCTCACTATGCAGTTCAGACTGGCCTTGAGCTCACTTTGTAGCCCAGGCTGGTCTCAGCTTCCAACAATCCTTGTGCCTCATCCTCCTAAGTGCTGGGATTACAGATGTGTGCCACGAAACCCAGCTTCATTTTATGAATTTGGTTTCTTTTTTTGAAATAGGGTCTCACTATGTAGTTCATACTAGCCCTAATTCACTATATAGCCCAAGAAAACCTTGAAATGGAGACAGTCATCCTGTCTCAGCCTACCAAATACTGAGATTATAGATATGTACTACCATGTTAGCCATTTTAAGAATTTATGTTTACTAACAATAGTTGGTAGAATTTGATTGTTGAAATAAAAGAATCTTGGGCTGTCCAGACAGCTCAGTGGATTAAAGTGCCTGCTTAGGCAGACACAGTGGACTGGATGGGGTTCAATTCCCAGTGTGTTGTCCTGGTGTATGCTGAGATGGTGATTGAGAGTGGGTTTGGTGCCATGTGCTTGTAATCCCAGTGCTTGGGAGGCTGAAAACAGGAGAATCACTACAAGTCTGATCTGTGTAGTGAGACCCTGTAGACCCTGTATTAAATACATTTTAAAAGAAAAAGAGAATCTTTTTTTTTTTCTTGTTTCAGAACCTTTGTTTATTCACCCATTTTTATGGCTGGCTCAGCCCACCCCGAGGGCAGGGCTGGCGCAGCATGTGGTGCCGGGGATCGAACCACGGTCCCTGAAGCTGCCCAAGCTTTCCCAAGCAGGCACTTTAGACCACTGAGCCATCCCACCAGGCCGAAAAAGAGAATCTTAAAGTTCATCTCTTCAATCAAAAGAAAGTTCTTAGGCAAGGGGCCAGGGAAATAGCTCAGTAGAATAAGTACTTGCCAGGCAAGTGCAAGGAGCCGAGTTCAATCCCCAGTCCTGGAAAAAAAAAAACAAAAAACAGAAAGTTCTCAGGCACAAAACCATCTACATTGTTTTGAGAAACAAAATGTAAATGGACAATTCTTTTTAGATCTGATCTATTGTGGTCGGAAACTAAAAGATGACCAGACACTGGACTTCTACGGCATTCAGCCAGGGTCTACAGTCCATGTTTTGCGCAAGTCCTGGCCTGAGCCTGATCAGAAACCAGGTAGGTGAGGGCTGAGCCTTTGTAGACTGGCAGAGCTTTGGTCATCTCCAAGGGAAGAGTGGGTATTCTTGAGGCATGGACTGGGTGAAACATGGGGTGATTTACTGGGGTGATGCTGATAGAGATATCTTTATTATTTAATGGATTATACCACCTTGATAAACAAAATTCAATTGTGACTCTGTTATTTCCAGTACCACTAATGGTAGGAGATTCATGTCTCTATTTTCTAGATTCATTACTCTGCTTTCTAATGGAATAAGGAATGTGTGTCTCTTTTAACTCTATTACTCATTGAACTTAGTATCCTTTTGTCATGGTTGTTATTTTCCTTAACAGTAGCTAGAAATTTCTGGTGCTCCTCTAATGCTATACAGTAGTTTGTTCTTTTTTGAGCAGATGTTCTTATTGCCAATAGTAAGAGTTGGGGTGAGTTCCTCCAAATCACCTAGACAAAGCCCAAATCCTGTTCAATCAGCTAGCTTTATCTAATGTATTGATAATTTATTTTCTAGGAACTCTTCCAATAGCATTAATGTAGCTCTTGGAGAAAATGTATAAAACCTTCAGTCTTTCTGATTTATTAATAGAAAGAGCTGATGGAACTCATAATTTAGATTTTACATTTATTTATTTATTTTGCAGAACCAGGGATTGAACTCAGGCTGTTGCGCCTGCCAGGCAAGCACTTACTATACTAAGCTATCGCCCCAATCCCTGATTTTGCAATTATGTTTTAAGGTCTTCAGCAAGGATGAAACTAAGCTGTGTAAAAGATATTAGTTCTGGTTTTTTTCCTGTTTTTTATTTTATTTTTAAAACTAACATTAATGAGAAAAATAGCAGTGAGACAGTTTCCCAACAGGTTAGTAGGATAGATGCATTGCATATTGTTGTCGTCTTAGTAGTTGTTCAGAGTATAAGATGCAGACATGATATCTTGTCTAAACACTATTAATAAAGAAATTATTATTATTTTTTTTTTTTTGCGGGACTGGGGTTCGAACTCATGACCTTGCACTTGCCAGGCAGGCACTTGCGCCACAGAGCTATCTCCCCAGCCCCCAAGAAATTAGTTCTGTTAAACTGACATTTTGATGTATTTTTGTAATGTCTGTGATTTCTGTGACTAGTTAACCTCTGAAATTCACCCTCTTCAATTCTTTGTTTTTTTTTTTTTTTTAGACAGGGTCTCACTATGCAGTTCAGGCTGGCCTTGAGCTCACTTCTATAGCCCAGGTTGGTCTCAAACTCACACTGATCCTCCTGCCTCAGCCTCCCAAGTGCTGGGATTACAGGCATACACCCTCTTTAACTCTAAACATGAAAAACAAAAGCATCATCTTTTTTACCTTGATGGGAAATGGTAGCCCTGATATCTAAGCGTTGGCTTGATACTCACCACCAGGCCTTGGACTCCTTTGGTGGAAATGAACAGTTGCATAGGTCATCAACATTAGATAAGGACCTTCTGAGACCATCATGGGTCAAGACAAGAATAAGTGACTACATATTCTTTTCTTCTAAGAGTGATTACTGCTGCTGCTGCTGCTTTTTTTTTTTTTTTTTTTGTGGAACCAGGATGGGATTGGACTCAGGCCCTTGCACTTGCTGCTTCTTAACTAATTAGAGTTTTCACCTTGCTCTGCTTTTCTTTGAGAATTATTATGAAAGTCAATCCTAAAATAACTCCCACTTTTCAACAGCACCCAAACCACAACAAAATCATACTTCCCTCCAGATCACCCAAAGTTCAAATCCTATTTCCTCTCTCTAGTATCTTCTCATTGAGATACTCCAAGTCCCCTGTTTACTGAGCAGCAAGCCAGTTCATAACAGAGCAGGTGTGTCTGTTGGCTCTTGGACGGCAGGGCACTGACAGGAGGAAAGGAACATTTGTGGCTCCTGTGAGCTAGGTGTTTTCAGTATCTCACATAATTATGACAGTGGCTCTGTAGTATTAGCATCATGGAGATGAAGAAGAGTTGGAAAGCTATTTATTCAAAGTCACCTTCTTAGGAATGAATGCAGGAGCTAGGATATAGACCTCGATTTTCTTGGCTCAAGATCCTGTCTGCTTCCTTTCCACCCAGTTGGCTCCGTCCCACTCCCAAATTGTACACTTGGCTCAGAGTTGTTACAGAGGTGCCCGATCCTCTTCCCCCCCCCCATCCTCTTAACCGATTGCCAACTTAGGATCATTATAGCCCTTTACTCCTCTCTTCTGTCTGAAGATTTATTTTTGAATCAAATGGACTTTTTATTGGAAGAGGTGGAAATAAACTTTTTGATTGGAAAATTGTTTTGTGGCAATACTTCAGGTGTTTTCCCCTTTGGCACTCTTTTTTTCAAAAGGGAGTACTTTTTTGTCTCCCAGGGCAGACAGGAGAGCCCGTTGGAGAAGAACCTGTCAGCTCTGAATCCCTCTGGTGGTTGCTGTGGCATGTTGGAGATCCTATCAGTTGACGTGTGCCCTGAGCTCCAGCCTAAACAGAGCCAGTCATTGTTCCTTGAGTACCACACTCTTCTGCCTTGCCTTCACACCTGTTTTCCTTAGGCTTGGACCCCATGCCCCTTCTACCTTAGGTGCCCCTCACAGATGGATTTCTCTGGGAGGCAGCACTGGCCACTGTTCCTTCCCCAGGGATGGCTCAAACCCTAGCTGGCAACCACATCCTTGCTGGAGCCTCAGGGTGGTATTTGGTACTTGTGAGTTTGTATTTGATTTAGTTGTATTTCTCCTAGTGCCCCAAGAGTTCCTTGGATACAGAGTTTGTTTTTTTTTTTTTTTTTTTTGTCTTTTTGGGACAGGGTCTTGCTATGTAGTTCAGCAGTTCAGGCTGGCCTTAAACTCACTTTTGTAGCCCAGGCTGGTCTCAAACTTGCACCAACCATCTTGCCTCAGCCTCCCAAGGGCTGGGATTATAAGGGTGCACCACCATGCCTGGCTTTTTTTTTTTTTTTTGCGGAACTGGGGTTTGAGTTCACGACCTTGCACTTGGCAGGCATTTGTGCCACGGAACTATCTCCATGGCCCCTTGTTTTGTTATTAAGAGTAAGAAAACTTATTGGAAAATAGGAACAGTTGAGAGACAAGAAGTGTCCCAAATAGGTTGCCCAGAGGATATTCTTTTTTTTTTTTGTAATTTAGGGAAGTGTCTACAGGGTATTCAGGGTCTCACTACTAGATGGACTTGTAGTAATCTGCCTGTTTACAGCCTCCCAAGAGCTGGGATTACAGGTATGTCACCGTGCCCAGTCTCAGTTGCCCAGGGACGGGCTGCACTGCTGGGTCAGGGATTGAACCCCTGGCCCCTGTGCCTGCTTGCAGGCACTCTAATCCATTTAGCTATTTGGCAGACCAGCCTAGAGGAGATTCTTGTTTTTCACTTTCCTGTGGTTTACCCAAAGCCAGGGTAAATGCTCAGTAGGTATAGGTATTTGATGAATGGATACTAAAGATGGCTGTTCCTCAAAAGAGATAGCTGTCGTGATAGGTGAGGACATGACTGTTCTGCTGAACTCCAGAGGCGGGATACACTTTGCCCTGGGAATGGTGTCCTCCAAAGCCAGGCAGTATTGTCTCTATGAGCCCAAATGGTCTCAGTGAGGAGAACCATGCTTTAAAAAAGTGTGGGGTGGTGGTGTACACCTACAGTCCCAATACTTGAGAGCCTGAGGCAGTATCTCCTTGAGTTTGAAGCCAGCTTGGGCTGTGAGTTCAAGGCCAGCCAGAAATACAAAGCAGGACCCTATCTCAAAAAAACAAAAAACACTTGAAGCAAGCTTATTTTTCTACATAAGAATCTGCTGAGTTGATGAGTTGTCTCTTCCTCCTTTTCAAATGTAAGAAGTCTTGTATTCCTACAGTGGGATCTTGGTCAGAACAGTTCCTTTCATGTGGTAAGGCTCTCCTTTCTGCTGGAACTGACTTATCTACTAACAATACTTAAAAGACAGTGAGTGCTGGTGTTTACATGTGTTGCACAGTGGACACTTCTGAATGGGCACTCAGATTCTTAAAGGGTGATGGAGGGAATGTGCCAAAATGATGCTGTCATGTCCATAGTAAGGGCAGGGCCTGGGCTGCAGGCTAACCAAGTATCTTGTTCCCCAGAACCTGTGGACAAAGTAGCCGCCCAGAGGGAGTTCCGGGTGCTACACACTGCCTTGCACAGCAGCTCCTCCTACCGGGAAGCGGTGAGTGTGCACCAGGGTTGTAGAAGAAGGTGTAAATGCTGGTGTCAGGTAGGAGCTGGGAGCCTGTTGCCAGGGTAACCAGGAGTTTCTCTAGGAGTTTTTCCTCCAGGTATAGATCCCTCTCTGTCTCCCCAGAACCTGTCTCGGCCAGGTGTTACATCAGCAATCACTAGATTCCCTCTATTGATGCTGTTCACCCTTTCTTTACATTAGTCTCAAGAAAGGATTGTGGTGGACTCACACACTGTTTCAGCCTGGCCTTGTTCTTTGATTTCAGCTGAGCTGCCTGCCTACAAACTTTTGGCATAGAGTTCCTCACTGGGGAAGTGGGCTGATGTCTTTCTTAGGAGAGTTGACAGGCAATGTTAATATAGCTGTAAACTTCCTTCCTCATATATGTGAATATGGAATATTGAAAAGAGATGGGGGACCTGGTGAAACTTTGTTACTAGGCTTGTAAGGACAGCTTATATTTTGAAGAATTAGAAAGGACCACAGATGTTGCAGGTTTGCTGTGTCTTTTCTTTTTTTGGTTCCAGGGTTCAAACTCAGGACCTTGTGCTTGCTAGGAAGACACTTAAGCCAGTGTGCTGCATCTCTCCAGCGACCCCTTCCTTTAAATTTCTTTGATGTACTTCCAATAAGCTTTGATCTTAGAGCAAAAAAGCTCATCTGTTTCTGGGTTTGATTTTCCACTGTGATGATAGATATACAGGCACTTAGAGGGCAGAGCTCTCCAGCAGAGGGTGGGCATCTGAGGTCTGTGTGGAACTAGCTGCAGTGCTCAGCCCTCCTTGCTTCTCCTGCAGGTCTTTAAGATGCTGAGCAATAAAGAGTCTCTGGACCAGATCATTGTGGCCACCCCAGGCCTCAGCAGCGACCCTATTGCTTTAGGTAAGTGCAGGAAAGGATTTGAGGAAATAGGAGTTGGAAAAGGACAAAGCGAGAAGGTAGTGACCCTAAAGAGACTCTGACCATCTTGTAAAGAATTATTGGTCTTGTAGGAAAAGGGAGAGATGTGTCACATTCCAGACTCTTAACAGCTCTCAGTCCTCCAGAGTGATAATGGCCTAAATAACTTCGTAAGTAAGTTCTTAGGGTACCAAGTGAGGGTGAGGCTAGCTCAAATCCCAACTGTCCGGGAAGCCTTCCTGCACATCTTGATGGCTAAGGGAAGAGCCCAGAGGTGCTGGAAGTGACAGGCCTGGGTTATTCGGTCTGTGACTTAAATGCAGAGGAGGTAGGGAGCAGGGACCATCTCTGTGGGACAAGGTGGAGAGTACTTGGTACCTGGGGCTTTGTTTCCTCTGCTTCTCACCAGGGCTGGTTTTGAGTCTGTTGAGCTGGTTGCCCTGAGCCCTGGATCTGGCCGGACTATTGTCTAAGGGGATCCTTGTTCACTTTCAGGGGTGCTCCAGGACAAGGATCTCTTCTCTGTCTTTGCTGACCCCAATATGCTGGATACGTAAGTATAGTTGAAGGGCACCTTCTCTTGCTTCCTGTAGTTAGGCCAGAATCATAATTGTCACCATGGACTCTACTCTTTGGAGCCTTTGCTCATTGTATCACTTGGTAAATATATCAGGAAGTAACAGTGACCAAGAGGTCACAGGGAATGGCAAAGCCCCAGAGCAGGGGCATACAAAGGCTTAGGATGCAGCATCCTTCTAAGGGAGAGGAGTCTATTTGCCAGGTATTTGGGATTTTGTTTAATAGTTATTATGGAGTCTTGGAAGAAGTCTAAGCTGAGGAAAAGAGAAGCAGGTAAACAGGTCCTTAAAATATTACGACTTCTGTGTCCCCTTATTTTGCAAGTAAAGAAAACACCCCTACCCTGGGGCAAGGTGGTCAAAGTTGCCAGCATGATGGGGATGCCATTTAGATGAGATGCTCACTGCTGAGCCTGCCAGGCTGGTGTTTCCCATCATGCCTTGCTGGAGGTGACCAAGAGAACCTGTGCTGGATCCTAGAAGTTGAAAGCCTTGCTGCCATTGCTATGGGCAGATATCTAGGACAAGAGCTTCCTGAGAGGAGATGCTAAAGACAGATTTCAGGCCAAGCTTAAGCAGCTTGTCGTGAGGGAGCACCCAGAAGTGTCTCTTCTTATTCAATCTTGGATTTCTTCTAGATTGGTGCCTGCTCACCCAGCCCTGGTCAATGCCATCATCCTGGTTCTGCACTCAGTAGCAGGCAGCACCCCAATGCCTGGTGCTGACGCCTCTTCACGGAGCATGCCTTCTAGCTCCTACCGAGATATGCCAGGTGAGGCCCAGAGGACTGGCCCTGGGCCCCTCAGGAGCTGGTAGTGCCCGGGTTTACTGTGCTCAGCAGCTATGTATAATGTTGGCAGAGGGCGTTCCTTGGGAGTGCTCAGTTTGAGTCAGGAAGTGCATCTGTCCTGTAATTTTCCGAGGGGAGTGATGAAATATGGATTTGGAGAGTAACTGGAGCTGAGATCTGGAGCTGCGCCTGTGCCTTTCTGTTCTTCCTCCTGAAATCTGTTCGCTCTCCTCCAGGTGGCTTCCTGTTTGAAGGGCTCTCGGATGATGAGGAAGACTTTCACCCAGTAAGTGGCCTGGCCTCCTGCCCTCTAGGAGATGCTGCAAGGCCCAAGCCCCTCGATGGGACATGTCATTCCTAAGGCTGGGAGGTGGTTTTAGGCCAGTGATGGCAAGCTTATAGCACATGTGCCCCTGGAGGCTGCTTGAAAGCTCCAAAAAGTTCACCATTGCTGACTTAGACCTTTTGTGGGCAAAGACCATGTCCTGCTATTGCTTTCCTATATTCCTAATGGAACTTCTGTTCCTGGAGTGGGTGGGGTCCCTTTGGAAATTTCTCAATGTCACCTCCCTGATTCTGGACACCTTCCTTCCCCAGAGCACACGATCTACGCCCTCTGGCAGTACCCCCAGCTCCCGCCCAGCATCCCTAGGGTACAGTGGAGCTGCTGGGCCCCGGCCCATTACCCAGAGTGAACTGGCTACTGCTCTGGCCCTGGCCAGTACCCCGGAGAGCAGTTCTCATACGCCAACTCCTGGCACCCAGGTATGGAGAGAGGCCCAGATCCTGAAGGCAGCCCCCAGAGAGAAGTTCCTGTTAGCAGACAGATTTGTTTTTTGCTGACCTCAGGTGAATGATATCTGCTTTGAGCTGAGCCCTAAGGGGATTTCTCTCTTCATTTGCCTTTAGGCAGAAGTATAGGGTTTAGGACAGGTCTGGTTGGGTAGTTCAGAAGAACCTCCTCTGGGGGCCTGGCGGGATGGCTCAGTGGTCTAAAGCGCCTGCTTGGGAAAGCTTGGGTGGCTTCAGGGACCGCGGTTCGATCTCTGGCACCACATGCTGCGCCAGCCCTGCCCTCGGGGTGGGCTGAGCCGGCCATAAAAATGAGTGAATAAACAAACAAAGGTTCTAACAAGAAAACAAATAAATAAATAGATAGATAAATAAATAAATAATTCTTTAAAAAAAAAAAAGAAGAAGAAGAACCTCCCCTTATAAGTAATGTGCCATTTCTCATCCCCAATGGACTAGATGTCACTGGGTCCCCAGCAATTCACCTCAACTTCTAAGGCCATCTTCTCAGTAATGGGTTCCTGTGAGTGGGTTAGTGCCTCAGAGTCCATTTTCTTGGAGCAGAGGAAAATAGAAACTTTCTTGTCCAGCTAGCTATCTCTTAGGTGCCTCTGTGGTTGTCTCATCAGGGACCCCATTGGGAGGTAGTAGTTGGATGACCCAGGAGCACTGTGGGATGATGTGACGACAGTAGCTATCTGTTGTGGGATAGCAATAGCTTTGGGGATGGCACTGACTACTGTTTTTCTCTAGGGCCATTCCTCTGGCACCTCACCAATGTCCTCTGGAGTCCAGTCAGGGACACCTATCACCAATGATCTCTTCAGCCAAGCTCTCCAGCATGCCCTGCAGGCCTCTGGGCAGCCCAGTATCCAGGTCAGTCTTTCTGCTTCCTGTTTCTGGTGACCACCTTGTTACTTAGTGTGCCAGACCTGCCTCATACCCCAAAGGTCCTTCCCACTGGGCATGCTTCACTCTTAAGGACCATGGAGGCGGTGGCAGTGTGAAAGGTAAGGGGTGTCCACCTGGGGCAGTTGTACCTCTGCTCCCCACCCCACCCCCCAGCCCATGACCCATTTCCCTGACTGCCTGGCTTGGATCCTTATGGCAGTTTCAGTTAGTAAGCACTAATGCTTACTGAACCTGGATGCAGATGCCAGCTCATCCTCTTCCCTGCCATCCTGCCGTGAAGGGCACCTGTCAGGTACTGAACTGAGATGCAGTAAGACCTGCTGCTTGACATATAGGTGTAGGCCAGACAGAATGTTTTTGAAGAAGGGGTGTTGAGAAAGTCATCAGCAGGGAACAGGTGAGTGGTAGGGGAGATGCTAGTTCCCAGGGTAACCCAGAAGCACTGAGGCAACTACCTGTCTAGTGTCCCCACACATCCATGACATACTCCTGTAGAAAGTCCTGAGATAGAACCAGAGGAACAGAGAGCGGAAGCCTCAGGCTGAGGGCCTTGAATGCCAACCAAAGGTTAGACTTGGTCTGGCACTCACCAGGGAGGGCAAGGTCACCCCTGGCAGCTAGTGAGAGATCTGAAATGTCAGCGTTTTATCCCAGGTCTTTAGGCATGGGCTGCTTGCTTTATGTGCGCTTCCACAGTGAGCCTGTGGGCGGAGTGCCATTTCTCTAACTTGTTTGGCTCACAAAGCCCTGAAGTGGCAAGGATAGGATTTAGCCTCCGTGGTTTTCCTATCCCATGTGGGCCTCATGGACATTGAAGGGAATGGATATGAGACACGTGGGCAGCTTGGCTTCTCCACTTCCGCCTTCCCCATGAGCTGCCTGTTCACTTGGCTCTGCAGCAGAGTTTTCCTTGGCTCTGCCTGGCTGTCAAGTGAGTGCAAGTTGGTGTGTGCTTTCTTTAAGCCCTGCACAGGCTTACCCTGCCTGCCTCTCTGCATTTGCATCCTTCCCTGCTGCCTTCCCCTTTCCATGTGTGAATTCACTGTTTTCCCTAAGTTGTATACTTAGGAATGTTAATAAGCCATGAAAGTCCTAGAAGAAAATGTGGATGAGTTTCTTGAAATCCTTCAGAAGTAAAGGCCTTTTGCAGCTGAAACTCAGAACCCAGAATCCGCTAAATAAGAGTTATAAATTTTTTTAAATAAAGCCCTTGATTTTATTTATTTTTATATTATTGTTGTTGTTGTTATTATTATTATTGTTATTATTATTACTGACTCAGCCTACCCTGGGGGTAGGGCTGGCACAGCATGTGGTACCAGGGATCAAACCATGATCCCTGTGGTTGCCTAAGCTTTTCTAAGCAGGTGCTTTAGACCACTGAACCATCTTGCCAGCCCAAGAGTTATAAATGTTGACAGTATAAAAGTGAACATTTCTGAGTATGGTGGCATATGCCTGTAATCCCAGCATTCAGGATGCTGAGGCAGGAGAATCACCTTGAATTTGAGGCCAGCCTAGGCTACATAGTAAGCTGAACATCAGCCTGGACTACACAGGGAGGTGCTGTCTCAAAAAAGGGTAAACAAAGTAAACGTGCAAACTAAGGCCAAACAACAACAGAGTGTAAGGAAAGTATAAAAGCAGTAAACGTTGCATGAAGGACAACATCTAAATGTGTAGATTGGGCTGGGAAGGTAGCCCAGTGGCAAAGCACCTGCCTGTCAAGTACAAGGTCTTGAGTTTTATTGCCAGTACCAAAACAAACAAAACATCACTTTTTTGGGCTGGTGAAATAGCTCAGCATTCTAAAGCACCTGCTTCACCTGCTTAGGCAAACTTAGGCAACTGCAGGGACTATGGTTCAATCCCTAGCACCACATGCTGCGCCAGCCCCACCACCAGGGCAGGCTGAGCCAGCCACGACATAAATAAATATTTTTTAAAAAACATGTAGATCCTGGAACGTTTTTTTCTCTGTATGTAGGGCAGAGTCTACAGGGTCTCACTACGTAGATTGGACTCATAATGAGCTTCCTGTTTTCATCCTGCCAAGTGCTGAGATTACAGGCATGCAGCACCACATCCAGTCTTCTGGAGGTTTTAAGACCAGTAGTACCATAGAAAAATGGGCAGGGAAAATGAACAGACTAATTACTGGAAAGGAAATACAGAGGGTTGTTAAGCCATATAATTCCTAGCAATGCCATTTCTTGGTATTTGTCTGGAGATGTTCATGGTTATAGAAAATGGCATTTTTACAGAGTTGGTCACCACAGCATTATTTGTACTAGAAAAGATTGGAAACAGGGCCGGCAAGATGGTTCAGCAGCCTAAAGCGCCTACTTAGGAAAGCTTAGGAAATCACAAGGACCGCAGTTTGATCCTGGCACCACATGTTATGCCAGCCCCACCCTCAGGGCAGGCTGAGCTGGCCATAATACAAAAAACAAAAACAAAAAAAGATTGGAAACAGCCCAGTTTTGTTAGATTTGAGGTTGTCAGTGGGTTGGAATCTTATGATTATTGAAAAATTCTTTATTGTACCAGCATGGATGATCTCCAGGGTAGTTTGGATATGTTAGGAAAATAAAGAGAAATAGAGGTGCATGTAGGGCAGGGGTGTAAGAAAAGGGTAACTGTGGAACTGTGTATTTCTATTTCCTCAAAGGAAATAATATTGGTTATTTGAGGTAGGGGTGGGAGCATGTGTCAGGCTTTTCAATACCTGTCATTTTTTTTTTTTTTTTTTTTTTAAAAATTTTTA
>PVJA010015820.1:0-31143 GCA_004027025.1 Myocastor coypus | reverse complement strand
TTTAAAAATTAAAAAAAAAAAAAAAGAAAGAATTTTTAATTTTATTATTATTATTTTTTTTTTTCTTGTTTCAGATCCTTTGTTTATTCACTCATTTTTATGGCCGGCTCAGCCTTCCCTGAGGGTGGTGGTGGTGCTGGGGATCAAACTGCGGTCCCTGAAGCCTCCCAAGCTTTCCCAAGCAGGCGCTTTAGACCACTGAGCCATCTTGCTGGGCCCCAATACCTGTCATGTTAAAAAAACAAAACTAGTTTTAAAATTTAATCTTCTCATTTGTGTGTGTGTGTGTGTGTGTGTGTGTGTGTGTGTGTGTGTGTGTAGAAAGCTGCAGAATTTATTTATTTATTTTCTTGTCTTTTTGAGACAGGGTCTCGCTATGCAGTTGAGGCTGGTCCTGAGCTCACTTTTGTAGCCCAGGCTGGTCTCAAACTTGCACCAATCCCCCTGCCTCAGCCTCCCGAGTGCTAGGATTACAAGCGTGCGCCACCATGCCCGACATGCTGCAGAATTTAGACCTTGAGTAATTTGTGCTTTCTCTTTTGATGTTTTTTACTGCAAATGCTCTGTTTTCTTCTATCTCAAGCCTATCTTTTCGTCTTGCTAAGTAAGTCCCTGTGCTGTGACTTTCGCGCCTGTTACCTTGCGAAGGTCCCCCCTTTCCTCTCCTGCAGGCTGTCTTCATCCATGTCCCTGCTGACACTTCTGTCTCCGTCTCCACAGAGCCAGTGGCAGCCCCAGTTGCAGCAGCTGCGAGACATGGGCATCCAGGACGACGAGCTGAGCCTGCGGGCCCTGCAGGCCACTGGAGGAGACATCCAAGCCGCATTGGAGCTCATCTTTGCTGGAGGCGCCCCATGAGCTCCCTGTTCCTCTTGTTCACTGGTGGGGGGCCCTTATGAAGGTGCCCCCACATCCCCTCCTCAATATACCTGGTGATTAACTCTGCTGTTTTGTCCAGCGTTTGGCTTTTCTGGCTATTCTGAGGTGTGGGGGCAATGGACAAGCAAGGAGTGTGTCCTTGGTGCTGTGATATCAGGGCAGGGTTCATTGTGGCCCAGGATGTAGGATTTTTTGACCCACATCATGAGATGCTGTATGATACCCATGCTCATTGGACAGGTATCCTGTGGCAAGCTTTGGGATTTGACTATCTCAGGGTGCGCCTGGAATATAGCTCAGTGGCACATAGCTTGCCTGGTAATCGCGAGGTCCTGAGTTCAGTTCCCAGTTCAAAAACAAAAGTTCCCTCAAATCAGGGTGAGCCCAGAGTTAGAGCAGGCTGTCGTTCAGTCTTCAGGGTGGCCACAATGTCACTGCTACGGCCAGGAGAGGCTTGGGCTTCTGAGATGTTCCAGTCCAGGAAGTGGCCTGCTGGGCTTTCAAGGAGAGTAGAAAAGCCTTCCTTGTCCCTGCTCTGGCCTTGACTTAGCAAGCACCCTTTGCTGCCTGTTCTGTAAAGATCTCAGAATCTTGGCCTCAGCAGTGCGAGTAGGCCAGGCCCTCTGTGTCCTAAACACACAAATATGAGAGTAGTTAAATAACAGCACAGACGCCAATGCACATGGCCGAGCTTTAATACTGAAGAAAGGCCGGGCGTGGTGGCGCACGCCTGTAATCCTAGCACTCGGGAGGCTGAGGCAGGAGGATTGGTGCGAGTTCGAGACCAGCCTGGGCTACAAAAGTGAGCTCAGGACCAGCCTCAACTGCATAGCGAAACCCTGTCTCCAAAAGACAAAAAAAAAAAAAAAAAAGGATAGGCTTGCTCCCTCTTCTGCATTGAGGGACTACAGTTCTTGGCAGTGGTGGTGATTCACTTTCCCCTGTGACCTGCCCTCCTGCCCTGTTCTCTTCTGTGGATAACTTGTTTTATTACCTGTCCTATAGGGAAGTGTTCCAGAGAATCCACTATTTCCACGTGTGTCCTAAACACGTCCCCATTCTTTTTTTGTACCAGGAATTAAACTCAGAACCTTGCACTTAGCAGGCTGGCACTACGCCACTGAGATATATCCCTGGCTTCCCCAGTGTTCTTTGTCTCCTTTAGAAAATTGCAAGTCTCTATATTCTTAGCAATCCTGGATGTTGAAAGGTGTTTGCCTTGGCGCAAACTCTCCAGCCTGTGGGTTCCAGGCATCTGTGCCTCAGTGGTCTGTCTGGAGCCAAGCTGCCTTGTAGTCAGGAGCAGAGACCAGGAATCTGTATTGAACCCAGTGTCTCTTGCTCATTTGTGGTGGAGACAAAGGCTAGTTCCGTTTTGTCGTCATGGGATGGTAGTGATCACACTGGGCTGACAGCCCTTCTTGTCCCCATGATCTGGTCCCCATGACCCAGGCTGCCTAGAGCTGGTTCTACCCTGTGCCAACTCCTGCCCTGGGAGTCCCCACCCCACTGTGTGGCAGAACATTGGGGTAACCCAGTCTGATGGCTGGGAGTCAGCCTCCTGTACCTGTTATACAGCTTCTTGGAATTAAACCATCCCCAGTTCCCTTTCCCTTCTTTGTCAGCTCTTTCTTCTGGGGGCTGGCATGTTGGCTCTGCTTCCTGTGGCCATGGTTTTGAGAGGTATGTGCTAGGTCTGATAAGTGCCCCACTAGGACTGGAACTTTCCATGGGCCAAGGACTCCTTCCTCACTGACCCTCCCTGCTTCCACGAAATACTGATTAAATGTCTACACCAGCTAAACATGGTAGCATCTCAGGCCTCGGTGCCATGTTGGTAAGATAGGCAAACATGCTCCCACGAAACGGAGAACAGGCCAGGCAGGTCCAATGGCTGAAGCTCTGAGAAAGGAGCTCACTTAGGTTAGGGATGTGTGATAGGAGAGTGCTTTGAGAAAGAGGCATCCTAGCTGAGATGGAGAGAGAAAAATTCTAACAAGGCAATACCTGGCTAAGCAGCCAGAAGAAGGGAGAACATATGGCTACAGCAGCCCAGGCAGGGCCATGTAGAGTTTGGGCAAAACCTGAAGACCACCAAGAATCAGATCTTTTTTGTGTGTGTGTGCATTTAGGGCAGGGGATACAGTCTCACTACATAGGTTGGACTCAGAGTGATTCTCCTGTTTTCAGCCTCCCAAAGTGCTGGGATTGGCCTGGCAGGATGGCTCAGTGGTCTAAAGCGCCTGCAGGCGGCTGCAGGGACCGCGGTTCAATCCCCGGCACCACATGCTGCGCCAGTGCTGCCCTCAGGGCAGGCTGAGCCAGCCATAAAAATAAATAAAACAAAAACAAAGTGCTGGGATTATAGGTGCATACCACCCCCATGCCCAGTCTCAATCATCTCAGCGCACCCTGGGGGGAGGGCCAGCACCCCCTGCCACTGCAGGTGCTTTAGTCTGCTGAGTTGTAAGGCCAGACCTTGAAAGGTTGAGAAGGATTTTTTTTTTTTTTTTTTTTTTTTTTTTTGTTGGCTTAGGTTTCTTTAAGGGCAGATCTGGGGATTGAACTGTCCCCTGTGCCTGACTGGGTTGGCCATGCAGGTGCTTAAACCACTGAGCTAACTGGCAAGCCCCCAAGAATCAGAATCTTAATCAGGGGAAGGAGTCAGCTTTAGACATTAGAAAGGTCAAGCCATGCGTGATGGTGCATACCTGTAATCCCAGAAGCTGAGCCAGGAGGATCACTAGAAGTTCAAGCTTAGACTGGGCTAAAAAAAGTAACACTGTGGTTGGTGAGCAGGAAGTAGACTGGGGTGTGGGAGAAGGACAGTGAGGAAGTTGAGGTAGTGATTTACATAGATCAGATAGAGGACTGGCCTGGCACCGCAGCATAGGGAAAGAGTGTCCTGGGGAGAGCAGCTTCAAGGGTTAGCGTTTTTTAAATATTTATTTTTTAAAGAAATTTTAGGGGCTGGGGAGATAGTTCTGAGGCACAAGTGCCTGCCTGGCAATTGCAAGGTCATGAGTTTGAACCCTGGTCCCGCAAAAAAAAAAGAAATTTTAGGGGCTGGGGAAATAGCTCAGTAGAATAAATGCTTGCCTGACAAGTGCAAGGGCCTGAGTTCAATCCCTGGCTCCACAAAAGAAAAAAAAAAGAAATTTTATATATTCAGTACAGGGTCTTAACTGCTTAGCTCAGACTTGTAGTGATTCTCCTGTTTCAGCCTCCCTATGCTGGAATTACAGGTATGCATCACCACGCCCTGTTTCACACACCTGGGATAAGGTTGGCACAGCATGCAGTGCTGGGATTAAACCTGGATTCCTGCACTTGCCAGGCAGGCTTAAACCACTGAGCCATCTCTCTGGTTGTGGGTTTTCTTCTCTTCTCTTCTCTTCTCTTCTCTTCTCTTCTCTTCTCTTCTCTTTTCTTTTCCTCTTTCTTTCTTTCTTTTTTCCTGTATTTAGGACAGGGTCTACGAGGTCTCACTATGTAGAATGGACTCAGTGATTCTCTGGTTTTCAGCCTCCCAAGTGCTGGGATTTCTTTTTTTTTTTTTTTTTTTGAGACGGGGTCTTAACTGTAGTTCAGGCTGGTCTCAAACTCATAGTGATCCTCCTGCCTCAGCCTCCCAAGTGCTCGGATTACCAGCATGCACCGCCATGTCCAGCTTGGCTTGATACCTGTGTGTGGGTGTGCACTGTTATCCCCATTAAGCAGAGGATGCTAAGGTAAAGAGGTAGAGATCTCTCCACAGAGCATGATTAGGAAGAGATAGCTAGAAACACGGGTTCATCTGACTGCAAAGCTGGTGCTCTACCTCCAGCTGCCCTTGACCTTGGATGAGCTGGAGGTGAAGGCTCAGCAGGCTAAGGTGTTCTGCTTTTATCTGGAGAGTGGAGAGCAACCCTGGAATGGCTTGAGGCAAGCCCGTGGGGAACAGACTTGCATGTGAGATAATCTGACAGCTGTGTGGAGGCATGATTTGTGGGAAGTGAGACTGGGGGTGGGTGACCAGTTAGGAGGCTCACATCTCCAGATGGGCCATGGGCTGGCGGGGCTCAACCAGAGCTGCAGCAGGAGAGCTGGGCTGAGGGGAAGTGTGAAGGACAGACTATCTGGGGGCGAGGAGAAGGGAAGAGGCAGGATGTGAGTGGGTAGATGGCAGTGCAGCAGGAATGAGGAACTGGGGTTAGGCTTTGGAATATAAGACCTGTTTGGGGCATGTTGAGTTTCAGGTGCCCACAGACTACCAGGCATGGAAGTCCTGTGGTCTGTTGGATGTCCCTGGGCTGTGATAATAATCAGGAAATTTTTTTTTTTTCTTTTAAGTTCAAGGCTGGGCTTGCATTATGAATGAAGGCAGTTTGACTTTTCAGGGAATAGTAGAGGAAAAAGGATAATCACTAAGAAATTAGGTGTTACAGGAAGTGGGATAATATAGACAGGAGACATGGAAGGGGGCATCATCTGCCACTTCTGGGAAGGTGGGAGCCAGGGTTACCACAGTGGAGGGAGTAGAGGGAACTGGATGAAGAAGGCATGGTCAAGGGTGTTACACAGATACACCTGGTAACAGGGCTGACCTCATGCTGTGGTGACCTTCAGAGGTGTCACAGTGGAGGGAGAGTCACTTGCAGGGCTTGAGGGCTGAATGTGTGGGGCACTGCTGGGGCGGAGGATGGAGAAGCCTGGGGGCCTTGCTGGGGTGGGGTGGGGGGCGGGGAGAAGCATCGGAGGAGGGATGGGATTGAGCAGTGAATGTGTGCAGTTCAACAGAGGTGAAGTTGGAATTGATGATGAGAACTTTTCTAGGAAGCTAAGGGGAAAAAAAAAAGGCCCCAAAATAGAATATGCAAATATGCAGAGATGGGTGAGTTTTTCTGAACAGATCCCTTCTCCTGATATAACTCAAATTTGGCTGGGCTGACATGGGCTGGGCTGGCACAGCTTGCTGGGCACATGGGCCCAGGTTCTGCTCCTCGCCTCAGCCCCATCTGGCCTGGGCCCCAGACCAAGCTCCCAGATCTCTACCCTGAGGTGGCATCTTGTTTCTTCTGCCACAGGCCTTGGGCAGAAAATATTTGCAGAGGCTAATGGGGGCTTCATTCACGTCTCCTCTGCTCCCCAGACTCCCTGACAGGTTGGGGCCCCTGTGAGCCTGAGCTGGGTTCAGGTCATCTCACAGTGCCCTCCCATCCCCCATTTCCCTGGCCATAACCCTATCTTACTCCCATGGGTCCAGCTGTGCTGGTAACAAGTCAGCTTCCTCTGTGCTTGAGACACCTTTCACAGCGACCCTGGCACTGTCCTATGCTACCTTGGCAAGCCTGGATAACAGCAGTGTGGTACAATGGTGCTCATTTATCAGGGACCCTCTCTGCCAGGCATTGGGCTCAAGACCACACATCATCTCAATTGATCCTTATCGCAGCCTTGAGGACATGCTATTATTACCTTGTGTGGTGAGTGCTTCCCATTAGAAGATTTGGCCTTTTCAGGCTTGGTTGAGAGTGTGTCTGCCACGATTCCATCAGTTCTCCCACCTGGGGTCCTGCATCTTCTGCCTGGTGGGCCTGGAAGTCATTCAGGGGCTGAAGGGTCTGCAAACCACTCTTCTTGGAAGTGGCAGCTCAGATCTTGGGTGGCAATTAGGTTTCCGAGTCAGACTGACCAAGGTTTAGATCGCTTTCTACAAATGACCTAACTTCTTGGAGCCCCATTGTGGATATTGACACTGTGTATATAAGAGGTACCAGGCACTCAGAACTGGGCTGGGGAATGTCTTAAAAGAAATTAGGACCTGGACAATGAGGCAGCCCTGTCAACATAGAAGCACAGGGGGCTGGGGAGATAGCTCCATGCACAAGTGCCTGACTGGCAAGTGCAAGGTCGTGAGTTCAAATGCCCGTCCCACACACACACACACAAAAAGACAAGCAGGCAGAGTCCAAGGTCTTGAGCTGGGGGTCAGGACAAGATGGCTCTGATGCAATATAGGGGCTCATTTCTCTCAGGCCTGGATTGAAACTCAGGATCCTTAGCATCTAGTGACCAAGGGATGAATGAGAATTGGCCCAAGGATGAAATGCAGCTGAAATCAACAGGACATCACAGCTAGGAGTTCCAACCTGATAAGGTGATGTCTTTGGAAGTACTGGAATCAGGAGTGTAGAAGCCAGTCTTCAGTTCTATCTATTAAGCCTCTGCCCTGGCATCTTGTTATTATGTAAAGGTCAATCTTAGGAATGGAAAGACAAAAAAAAAAAAAAAAAGAAAAAGAAAAAGAAAAAGAAAAAGAAAATTATCACATCCTACACCCTGAGCTCTGTATAACTACTACGAGAATAACAATATGCATTGTATCAATCATTGGGAATGTACTATTAATGTGTTTTGAAACTGCCACATTGTTATTTCTTATTAAAAGTAATAAAATATAGAAAAAAATGGAAAGACACAGCTGGGTCTGGGGACACATCTGTAATCCCAGCCCTCCCAGCATTCAGGAGGCTGAGACAGGAGGATCATTGCAAGTTTGAACCCAGTCTGGGCTAGAGTGAGCTCAAGGCCAGCCTGAACTGCATAGTGAGACCCTGTCTCAAAAGATAAGACAAAACAAAACAACATAAATAAATGGAAAGGGGGCCCGGGAGATAGCTCCGTGGCACAGGAGCCTGCCTAGCAAGTGCAAGGTTGTGAGTTCGAACCCTAGTCCCACCAAAAAACAAAATGAACAAACAAAAATAAATGGAAAGATACAAACTAGACCACTTAGCATCTGGAGGGGCTTAGTAGAACTTTTTAAAGAGACTGGTCATCATTCAATAATTACAGACCCCAGAGAAAGTGTCAGAGAAAACTGTGAGGACTATCTATCCTGAAAAAGAAGCTGGGTATGGTGCCACACTCCTAATATGCCAGCACTTGAGAAGCTGAGGCAGGAGGGTGATATCAAGTTTGATGCTAGCCTGGGCTCAAGACCAGCCTGAACTGAACAAGTGCAGTTCAAAAAGACAGACGGATGGATGGACAGGACAGACAGACAGAGCTTAGGCAACCACAGGGACCTCAGTTAGATCACCGGCATCACTTGCTTCGCTGGCCCCACCCCCCAGGACAGGCTGAGCCGGCCACAAAATAAATACAGTTAAAAAAAAAAAAAAACATTTTTTTCTATACTGGGGTTTTGGGCCAGAGAGATAGCTCAGGAGAGTAAGCGCTTGCCTGGTAACTTCAAGGTCCTGAGTTCAATCCCCGGTACCGGGAAAAAAAGAAAAGAAACCCAAAGAGAAGCAGTTTTAAAGAGGAGCTACAAGCCCCTGAATAGTAAGTAGATTTAGAACCACTGTTTGGGAGGCTTCCATAGGAAGGATTTAGGTAGGAGCCCAGGGAGGGAGTGCACTGTCATGGGGTGGGGGTGGGAGGATGTAAGCAGACACCACCTGGCTGCCGCAGGGCTTGGGGGTGGGGGCTGAGCACCTTCCGAGAGCCACTTCCAGGAGGTTCTTAGATCATTATTTTCCTGAGAGAAGAGAGCGCCTGAAATCTTCCGAGGTGAGTACTCTCTGAAGTGGCTTCAGTAGTCCCAAGCGACGCATCAGAGCTGGGTGGGTCCAAGGACACCTACCCTGCGAAGATTCCTTTAAAAGCAAATTTAATTCAATGTAGAAGTGAGGAAGTGCAGAAGATAACTGTGAAAGCTTTGTGTCTCTGGCCTAGAGAGGAGATAGACGAGGAGAGCTGCTACTTGCACTTCTCTTTCCTTCCTTCCTTCCTTCCTTCCTTCCTTTCTTTCTTTCTTTCTTCCTTCCTTCCTTTCTTTCTTTCTTTCTTTCTTTCTTTTGTGATGGGGTGTCACTTTGTCATTCAGGGTGACCTTAAACTTGCAGCAGTCCTCCATCTCAGCCTCCTGAATCTTACAAGTGTGTGCCTCACTGCCTGATGGTGCTTCTCTTTCTCATTTTATAAGCAAACAAAAAGGCCTGACCTGGGGCAGGGCTTTGCCTAGCTCAAATCAGTGGCCAAGCTGTGGCTGGACCTTTGGCATCCCAGCCAAATCTAGTCAGCAGACCCTGTTGGTGTGAGTGACTTCCTTGTGACTGCCCTGCGATTCTGCCCTGCCCCTGGCCTCAGGCACTGAGAACTGAGGTTTGGAGAGGGATGTAGAGCTGGGGTAGGGGTGAGGAAGGAGCTTATCTCAAAATTTTGGGAGTAAGCCGGCTGTGGTGGTGGACTCCTATAATCCAGCACTTGGGAAGCTGAAGCAGTAAGATTGGTGCGAGTTTGAGACCAACCTGGGCTACAAAAGTGAGCTCAAGACCAGCCTGAATTGCATAGCGAGACCCTGTCTCAAAAAGACAAAACAAAACAAAACAAACTTTGGGAGTAGTTATCGTCTATCTCTGAGACCTGGCTGTTCAGAATGGACGCCAGGTGGCGCTGCCACTACAGGCACCAAGTGACTAGTACGCTGAGTTTGGGGCTAAGAAGGCTCTGCCGGCCCGATTTGACTCTCCAGTTTCAGGCAACTGAGTGCCCCGGTGGAAGCATAAAGAGTCCGGTCTCTAATTTCACTCTTTCAGCCAGATTGTGATCTCAGCACTTTAGGGCTGAATAAAGCACCTGGATTGATTTGGATAGGGAGCAGAGATGCAGATGGGAAATGTTGACCTGGCGACAAAGGATGCTGTACCAGTGCCTGGGAGCGAGTCACAGGTCTGGCCTCAGTGAGCACATGGAGTATGGGGGTCCCATATGCGGCCTACAGCCATTTTTCTTTGAACATATACAGCCTAGCTTTTGCATTATTCCCTCTTTTTTTGAGACAGGGTTTCACTATGCAGTCAGTTCAGGCTGGCCTTAAATTCACTTTGTAGCCCAGGCTTGTTTCAAACTTGAATCAATCCTCCTACCTTAGTCTCCTGGTTCTTGGGATTACAAGCATGGCCCACCACATTTGACTTCCTCATGGGGGAAGTTTCAACAAAGACTCAATTTTTAGTGTCTCTTGACAAGTCAGACTGCCTGTCACTCTTGCATGTACCTCTCACTGGTCCCCATCAGCTGCAGCTGATTAGCACTGTCCTGTAAAAGTGTCCACTGTCTAAGCCCACTCTCTTCACTGATTATCATGACCTGCTTGCCTGTCTCTGCTGCCTGCCTTGGGGGGCAGTGGGAGCAGTAGGATTTGCTGCTATTGTCAGTAGCCGCCAGGCTCTGTGGTCTTACAGCAGGGGTGGAACACAGCATGATGGGAATACTGGTGGCTTGAATGTCCTCTGGGAGCTTCTAACAATCCCCCAAATGATAGGTTCTTGGACCACCATACCTATGTGAGTGAACATACGTGTACCTTATGGAATCCTCCCATAGGCCTCTGCTTTGAAGGCTAGGTGTAGCCATGGAATCTGGGCTGGACAGGGGCAGAGTAAAATGGGAATGGAGGAATAAAGTTAGTCTAGCTCTTGTTGGGACATTGGGGTGGGCACCCTGGGCCTCTGCTGCATCAGGGCAATGAATTCTAGTGTGACGTGCCATTTTCTTGATTCCCCAAGGACCTGGCTTGAATTCGGCTGTACCTTTGTTGACTCCTGGACTCGAAAGTGACCTCTTCAGGGTGTTTTTGTTGTTGTTTGTTTGTTTTTTAGATAGAAGCATCATTTCTTTCCCCCAGCTTCCTCTTACCTCCCTCCAATGTGGACTCAGACTTGTTAGCATCCATGTCAGTCACTTCTGCTCCTGGTTCATCTTCCAGCACTGCAGCAGGCAGGACCTTGTCACCTCCTGTGTCTTCCTGATTTGACTTCCCTGTCTCCTATTGCCCCATCCTCTAGCTGCCTCTTCCTCTGCAGAGCTGCTATCTCAAATCATGTATTCTGTTTTCACTTCACCTGGATGCTGTGTGGCCCTGGCCGTTTGTCCCCAGATTGGCTGTCCTGGGGAGAGGGGGAGATGGTCTTCAGTACTATTTCCTCTTGACTCAACTTCCAATCTAGAAAAATATTCTTAGGTATCTACCCCCATTTTCACTTGCTTCTCTGTTTTTGAGCTGGGCCTTGGTCTGCCCTCTGTCCAGCTCCCCATGACCTGGTCTGCCTGGGGTATTGTGAAGATTACTGGGACCTAGACTCCAGCCATATCCAGGGTAGCATTGCAAGGTTAAAATAAGAGGGCCGGGGAGGTAGCTCAATAGAATAAGCATTTGCTGGCAAGCATAAGGTCCTGAGTTGAATCCCCAGTACCACAAAAGCAAAACAAAACAGGTTAAAATAAGGCTATGAACTGTACATAGCACATAGTAAATGCAATATTAGCAATCATTATTAGACTCAAAAATCCTAGGCTCCCACCTTGGTCCCACTGTTTAGCAACTGACCTTGGGCAGGACTCTGTCTCTCCTGTGCTTCAGTGTCTTTTCTGAAGCAGAGTTCTGGTTTCTCCCTCCAAGAGGGAGAGAAGGTGGGCCAGACAATGATGGAGGTGGAAGTGGGCTGCATTTTGCCAGCTGCTGTGCACATGGGTAATGTTTTTATTTCGAACTCTTTGAATTCCTAGTTCTTTTTGTCTTTTTTGAGACAGGGTCTCACTATGCAGTTCAGGCTGGCCTTGAGCTCAATTTTGTAGCCTAGGCTAGTCTTGAACTCGCTCCATCCTCCTGCCTCAGCCTCCCGAGTGCTGGGATTACAGGCGTGCGCCACCACGCCCAGCTTGAATTCCTAGTTCTTAAAGGAGGGCATGGTAATTTTTTAATGTGCTTAAGGGAAGGCATGGGGCCATACTTGTCCAGCAGGTGAGGCCCTGGGCTGCAAAATGAGTGGATGCCTCTGAGGTCCTGCTGCTGACTTCAGAGTAACAGGCTTGGATGGGGCTGGGGGAAGAGCTTTTAAGATGTCTATAGCCCTTTCTCTGGAGCAGTGTGATCAGGAATCATGATAGTGGTGGGCCCCGCCCAGAGTTGAGAACATAGCCCTGCACTATCTCCAACCCTGTACTATCTCTGGAAGCTTCCCTGGGCCACCTTCTTAGCCTACTGCGTAACCTGGGGCTGTCAGGGGAGAAGCAGGGTACAGCAAGAAGTAAACTAAGCTCTGGTAGCAAACTTTCCTGGCTATGGAGCAGAGTGGAGGGCTGGGGCTGGGGCCAGGGCATCCTGCCCAGCGTCTGCTGGTGTCAGCAGTGCAGCAATCACGTCTGGGTCTGTGAGTTCTGAAGGTCGAACCTGCATCCATCTCTGCTACTACTGTTCTCCATATGTGCCACATCTTGCCAGATAGCCAGGAGGCCCTAGGTAAGGGCTTTCTGCCCTGGGTGGGTCACTGGGCACACCTCCCTTAGGCACAGCAGAGTTGGCACTCCCAGCCTTTTTATAAAGAGCAGCCAGATTGCCCTGAGAAGATGAGTTAAGGACAGCCCTGCTCAGGATGCTCTCAGGTAATGCAGCGACTGGGCCTGGTTCTCAGGGAGTCACTTGGGGTCATCTGCTTGCCTGGTGGTGAGGTCCTGCTACCCTTGGACATACGGATCCTCAAATTGCTTTGACCTTGCTGCTGTGCAGTGGGTCTTCGGGACGCAGAAAGCTCTCTTCTTTCTACTTGGGGAAGGGGACTTCCTAATTATATCCCCCTTAGCTCACATGGAAATGAGTTTGGATTTTCTGAGCGCACACCAGCTGGCTGGGGGGAGGTAGCCCAGAAGGCTGCTGGCTGGGGAAGAGAGGAGAAAGGAGAGGGAGGGGAGGGAGCCAGGCCAAGATGAAAAATTCCCAGTGTTCTCCCAAGCAGAGCAGTAATGGGGCGCTGCGTGCTTCCCGCACATTGCACATCGTCACTGGTTCCCCAGCCCAGCACAAGGGGAAAGCACCTTGCTCCCCGGGTAGTCTCAGAGGGAGCTGGGTCTCCCAGGCAAGCCCAGCTTCCGGAAACTAAGACTCCTGGGCCACAGCGAGGTCACACCGTGTTAGATCGTTCTGTGCCCCGAAGAAGTCGGTCCTGACTTCTAGGCCGTGTCTTTACGGGGTGGGGGAGTGGAATTGAGTCTCGGAAGGAATGGGCCTGCCGCTGGGGACCGAGGGCGCTTGTTTGCAGCCGGCTTCCCTCCGTGGAGTTGCCCGGGAGCTGACGGCAAAGGGTCTACTCCACCGGCCGCCCCCATCTTTTGGGCTTCGGACAACTAGCCAAACCTAGAGGGCTGGAGAGCGGGGGGCGGGGTGGGGCGGGGTCAGGCGTCGGCTCCGCCCCCGGCGCTCAGCTCAGCCTGCGGCCGGGCGCTGGCTCAGTCTCGACTGCTGCCGCTGTCGCTTCGGGCTGCGGGATGACGCCTCCTCCTCCCGGACGTGCAGCCCCCAGCGCACCGCGCGCCCGCGTCTCCAGCCCGTCGGCCCCGAGCGGGATTCTGGTGCGGCTCCTGCTGCAGCTGTGCGCGGCGGCCGCTGCCGCCCAGGGCCACCCGAGGAGCGGACCCCGCATCTCCGCCATCTGGAGAGGTAGGCGGCGCCGGGGCCGGGGGCGCGAGTGGGCGCCGAGCGGGCTGGCGGGTGCGTGGCACGGAGCGGAGCGGAGTGCGCGGCGCTGCGGTGCGGTCCCCGGGCGGGCCGGGGTGCGCGCTCCGTGAGGAGCCGGCTCGGCTGCAGGTGCGGGCTCGGGGCCGCACCGGCCAAGTCGCTCCAAGTGCTCGGAGCCGCAGCGCGGGCCGGTGCGGGCCCCTCTTATCCGGTCGCCCACCTCTTGGCGCAGGATCTTCCGCGCAGGACCCTCTCAGCCGGGCTCCCCGGCCCCCTCCTCCTTGGCTGCGGGCTTCCCAGGCTGCGAGGCTCGGGTTGGGCCAGCGAAGGGGGCGCGGACCCGCTGCCGCCGCCGTTGCTCTCGGGCTGCGGGAACAAAGACCCCGCCGCCCGCCCCCGCCCCCGCCCCGGCCCGGAGCGCGGGCCCCGCGTGGGGGTGGGCGCCCTGCGGCGAGTCCGAGCCAGAGCAGGCGGGGGCCTGGGGTGCTTGGTCGCTGTCTCCGCAGTGTCGGGACCGGCCGCTCCCCCCTTGCCCGCACGTGGCAGTTGTCACCGGTAATCGCGCTAGTGAGGGGGGCAGTGCCCACTGGGTGGGGCGAGGCCATTGGGACCCCAGGCAGCGGGTTTGGGGCGGGGGTGCAGCCTTTAGACCTTGGTGCACACTAGAACCTGGGAAACGGAGTCTCCCCCGGGGTGCCTCAGTTTAGATCCCTTGTACAATGGGACAGAGAGCTGGCTAGACTGGGGTTTCAGGCTCTCTGCCGCTAGGGACCGAGCTCCCCTCCCCTGCATTGGCACACAAATGTCTCTCCCCGCCCCCAAGCAACTGGGCTCTGTCCCCAAATTTGGTGTCTCTGCAGACCCTCTCTGGTAGGGGCTGGAGACTCGCAGCTGGGGCGAGGGTACTTGTCCGGTCTGGCCGTCCTGTCCCTTTGATGCCTCTGGCGATTTGCAGGGCACCCCAGGCGCTCTCGGGAGGCTAAGCCTTATCTGGGGCAGGTATTCTTAGCAGAAGAGGAAAAAACCCACATAGGAGATAGTGGCTGGGACTGCTGCGGCAGTAGTGAAGGGATGTGACTCGCCCAAGGTCACTGGGCTGTGTGTGCTCACTGTGCAGGTGGGGGCTCTGAGCTGGCCAGGACCAGTCTTAGTGGGATTGAGGGAGTGGGCTAGGACTTAAGCGCTTCTCCAGCCATAAATGATGCTCTGGTCCATAGCTCTGCTCCCTAGCCTAGACTTTCTGGTGGAGTGGAGCACTTAAGCTGAAACTCCAGCACCTGCTAATGTTGGGCACTGGGACATTCCTCAGTCGTGCAGCTGCAGCTCAGGCTTCCTTGGCCCTTTATGTCTTTACCTTGGCTGGGTCTCCTTGACTTTTCTGGACAGTGCAGTACCTCAGCACTCTGGCAAGACAAAAGGGCATGTCTGGGTGTTCTGGGTTAAACCTCATTGGTTCTTTTGTCTACCCTCCAGTTTCCCCTTGACCACTCCCCTGACACTTAAGGAATACCTGCTTCTTAGCACTTAATATCCATATCCCCATGCCAGGCACTTAGCCCTGCCCTGAGGCTATCTAAAGCTGCTTTCAGCCCTCCTGCTCACTTTTCCAATTTCCCTACCCAGCTCTGTCAGTCTTTCCTGGCCTGAAGTTCATTGTGCTGACAGGCAGGCATGATCTCTGCTTCATGAAGCACTGTCGACCCCTTTTTGGGCTGGGGTCCACCAACCACTTTTCAGTCTTTTCTTTTTTTTTTTTAATATAGGGAATTGAGCCTTGAGAATGCTAGGCAAGCTCTCTACCCCTGAACTGTAACACCAGTCACTTTTATTTTGAGACAATGTCTTGCTAAGGTACCCAGGCTGGCTCTGAATGTGGATCTTTCTGCCTCAGTATCCTGAGTATCTTGCATGTGCCATCATGCCAGATTTTACTCGCCAGTCTTATCCAAGGACAGTCTGTGGTCTCCTTCACCAGTGCCAGGTGTCCCACTGGCCAGACAGGCCCTGCCATTCACCTGCCCCCCCAGGGCCACCAGCTGGTGACAGTGTGCCCAGCCTGACAGCTGCCTCCTGTCTCCTATGGGGTGACACATGGTAGTCGGACAGGACTGGGTTTGGGTAGGGCAACCCCAGGAGTAGAGCAAAAGGGAGCCTTCCCAGACTTGCTATAAATCTGGAACCCTGTGTACCAGTGAGTGGGTGGGTTTAGTGGTCTCCAAGAATGATTAGATTGGGGATGATGATTGTTCCAGAGCCTACCTGCTGCTTGTTTTTCTTTTATTTTTTGATTTGCTGAAACAAGGTCTTGCTATATTGTCCAGGCTGGTGTTTGAATTTTATGTAGCCCAGATTGCTCAGACTTTCAGCAATCTTTCTATCTCAGCCTCTGAAACACTTTGTCCACCACCATACCCAGCAAAATTTTAGTTTTGGGTGAGGACAGTAACGCATTCAAAACTAAAGTGAAGTAGCCGGGCGTGGTGGCGCACGCCTGTAATCCCAGCACTTGGGAGGCTGAGGCAGGAGGATTGGTGCGAGTTCGAGACCAGCCTGGGCTATAAAAGTGAGCGCAGGACCAGCCTCAACTGCATAGCGAGACCCTGTCTCAAAAAGACAAAAAAAAAAAAAAAAAAACTAAACTAAAGTGAAGTACTGGAATAGTTATGGAAAGTTCTTTTTCTGTTTTTTTCTTTTGCTTCTTAGGCTTCAAGCCCTAGGGAAGAATTAGAGGGTAGGGATGAAGGTGTGTTCTAGGAAGATTCCATTCTGAAGTTGTTGGCATTGCTGCCTCTGCAGCCCAGTGAAGGCCTGGTGTAGAGCAGCCTAGGCCAGGGTAGGGAGGTTCTGCATAGACCTGCTGAGTGTCCTTGGACTGTACACTTGGCATTAACTCAGAACTTATCTGAGCAGGATGGGCTCTGTGGGTTGTTCCCCAGGCACTGCTGACCCACTGGTCCTTCAAAGATGTGAATGTATGGCCCTGAGCTCCCTTCCAGCAGGGAAAGGAGGGAAGTGGATTGCAGCTGAGGGAAGAGGTTGGTAGGAGGTTGGTATGGCCATGTGAGGTGTGTAACCTCCTTGGTCCTTCAGAGGTTGGACGAACTGCAAAAACCCAGATGGCCCTGACCCAGAAGGTCATAGGTATGCAGAGTTAGTCTGTCTTCCCAAGGGAAACAGTTTGGGCTTCAGTTTTTACCTGTATAGCTGGTTCTGCCTCTTTGGTCCAATTAAACAACAGGATGTTATTGTTGACTTGGTGGCTGCTGGGGAGCCATTATAGGGCTGTTCCCCAGAGCTGTTGTCACCTCCTCCAGGGAATGAGGTCACAGCTGCCCCCCCTCCAAGCATCAGGATTTCCACTGGAAATCCTTACCCCCTCTGGGACTTATATGTATTTATCACCTTGAAGGTGAACTTCCCCTGAGGAACCGCATGGGGTGGGGGGAGGGGAGGTTCCCAAAAGGAAAGGAGGAATTTCCTAAGATGGAATTGGTGCTTGATAATGTCAGTGGAACTGTCTACCAAGCTCTGTGATTGCTCTGCCCTGGGCAGTAATGATTGTGAGTGCAGAGGGTTTGGAATGGCCCCTGGCCCCTGCCCAGGATGATGCTAACTTGGGTGATCTGGTCTCAGTTCTGGCTTAATTTTCTATGTGCCTCTGGACAGATCCTCACCTTTGTCTGAGTTTCAATTTCTCCAAATGCCCAAAGAGGTTGGGTTTAGGGGCTTGTTTGTTTCTGAGCTATAGAACCTCAGTGGCTTCTTTGGAATGGAAAAGACTGGGCTGACATCTATTCAGATATCAGGAGCAAATTTTGAGTTATCAAAACCTGGAAGGGGGCCTGGCAGGATGGCTCAGTGGTCTAAAGCGCCTGCTTAGGAAAGCTTAGGCGGCTTCACAGACCAAGGTTCGATCCCTGGCACACATGCAGGCCCGCCCTCGGGGTAGGCTGAGCCTGCCATAAAAATAAATAAACAAACAGACAAAAGTTCTGAAACAAGAAAAATAAAATAAAATAAATAAAATTCTAAAAAAAAAAAAAAAAAAATCCCTGGAAGTTCAGGGGAAAACCTTGAGTTTTATATTTATACTTTGTCCTCTTTATTGTTTTGAGACAGGGTCTCACTGTGTAGCTTAGGCTGGCACTGAACTTGAAGCAACCCTCATGCTTCTACCACTAGAGTGCTAGTATCACGAACATACACCACCACACCCAGCTTGTAATATTGTTTCATGGACCTAAGGCTCAAAATCAGTTGGAGCAAGTATCTTCTTGTTTCTGATAGCCTCAAAGGTAGACATATTTATTCTTTTTTTTTTTTTGGTGGGACTGAGGTTCAAACTCACGACCTTGCACTTGCCAGGCAGGCACTTGTGCCATGGAACTATCTCCCCAGCCCCTAGACATATTTATTCTGCCAATAGTTTTCTCTTTTCTTTTTCCTTTCTCTTCCTTCCTTCTTTCCTTCCTTCCTTCCTTCCTTCTTCTTCTTCTTCTTCTCTCTCTCTCTCTCTCTCTCTCTCTCTCTGTGTCTCTGTCTCTTTCACAGGATCTCACTAACGAGTTCAGGCTGGCCTCAAACTCACAGTGATCCTCTTGCCTCCGTCTCCTGAGTGTTTTTGGCAATATTTTCTGGGGCCAACACTGCACTGGGTCTGGGCCTGGACTTGGGAATCTAGCAGTAAGAAAGTAGATGAGTTGGGGCCCCCATGGAAGGGTGATGGGGAGCTAAACCTACAGGTATGATGAAGTCTTGTAAGGCCTGTAGGCACTAAGCAGGTGTGCAACCCCATCTATCAGTTAGAATGTGTTTCCTGGATGTAATAGCAACTAGGTGGCAGGAGTAGGAGTTGATTGGGGAACCAAAGAGACAGGAGGAAGCACCCTATTTAAAAAAAAAATCATTTATTTATTTATTCATTTAGTGCAGGATCTTGCTATGCAGCTTGGACTTGTAGTGATCCTCCTGACTCAACCTCCCCAGTGCTGGGATTACAGGTGTGTGCCACCACACTGATTTTGGTGGCTGGCTCAGTGTGGGGCCCGCATGGCATATGGTACTGAGGATTGAACTTGGGTCCTTGCACTTGCCAGGCAAGTACTTAAACTGCCAAGCTATCTTCCCAGCCAAAGCACCCTATTTGACAGGATCTTAGACCCCAAAACAGGCAACAAAAACTGTAGTGAGGAGACAAGGTATGTGAGCCTCTGGAGGGAGGTGGACCTGGGGCCAGGAGGGGACATCTGAGTCTAGTAGTTGTAAGGATGCTGTGTCACCTGGAGTTAGGATCATGGCAGGCAGGGAAGCTTCCTACCTGTGAGGACTGTCACAGCTCCCTGGTGGGAAGCTGAGGCTGGGCCCAGGGAGACCAGGGATTTCCCCTGGAGTCTGCCAGGTGAGGAGGCCCATCCTAAACCCCAATTTCTCTGATTCTTTTGCACCTGGGGAGAAGCCCCTCATTCCTATGCACCCCCTGCCATGGGGGAGGGGGAGGGAGAGGGAGAGGTGTCCTTCCTCTGACCAGCTTTCCCTTCTTCAAATCCCTGGGGATCTGATCACCATTGTCTCCACTGAAGTTGGGCTCCTGAGCACTTGGAGGACGCTGGGGTAGCTCAGTGCCTCTGATGAGGGCCATGCCAGGAAGGACGTGGGCTCAGCCCAGGGGACAGGGCTCCTCCCACAAGCTATGGGAGGGGGTGGCACTGGCAGAGGGTGGCCTTTGAGTTTATAGCGGGTGCCCCTCTGGTCCTCTTTCACCCAGTGCCGCTATGTCACAAGATACTGACGGCACTTCCCTAACTTTGGCTTATAGCTCTAAGCCAAAAGGGTTCTGCTTATTTTGCTTTCCTTTTTTAGCCAGGTCCGGCTGTCCCAGCAGCCTGGTCATTTCCTAGCATGGGGAAGAGACAATTCTTGCCTGACCTAGTCTTAGAGGGAGGGCTAAGCCTAGCCAGTTATGTTTCTAGCTGTCCTGTCTCCAGGGAGCCAAGTGGCACAGAGAGAAAACTAGAAGGTAGAGGACCTGACTTGTGCTCTGGGTCTCTTCCCAGGCCCCTTTTCTTTCACTAGATTTTGGCCTTGTGGCCCTCCTTGAGGCACTTCTGTCTCTCTGTGTCACTGCTTAGCACTTACCAGGGTCATACATCCCTAGGGCTACCTGGTGGTGACCAGGCCACCTTCCTTCCACTGTCCCTGCCTACCCTCTGTTCCCTCAAGGCTGTGCCCTTGCCTGCACCTGTGTCTTGTCTTCCCCCCTGTCCCAGAGTCCCCTGGGCTCTATCTTAGTTCCTGAGGCAGCTTCTTGGGTGACCTCAGCCCACACAGCCTGATGCATGGAGTGTAGGACATTAGGAGAAAAATGTCAATCCTCAGATGGGGAAATTGAGGCTAGGACATGACAGCATGCTACTGGCTCCAGCTCTTGTCCTGTCCCACATGTCTGTAATGGGACATTCTCTCTTCACATGCCTCCTTGGCAGGGCTGGGCCCAAATCCCCAGAAGAGGTCAATCTGTATCACAGTTGGGGCTAATCTGGGTTTAACTGTCACGGCAGCCTGGGATTAGGCTGATCCTGCTGTGCCTTCTACACCTCCTGCTTCTAATCAGAGCCTTGGGCCTTGGGCCAACATCTCTGGGGGTGGGGGGACTCCTTACCATGGAAGGCAGTGAACCCTCACCTCTGTGCCTACATCTGTGTTCAGCTTTTCTGGGGAACAGTAGGAGAAGCCCTGGGTTTGCCCGTGGGGAGCCCCCAGTGCCTCCTGCTGTAATGGAACTGGGTCCCCTGGCAGATCAGGATTAGCCCATAGAGATGGCGCAGGAGTGTGATAGTGGCACAAGTGGGCAAGGTGTGGATGTGAGCTGGCACAGTCAGGAAGGCTTCCTGGGGTAGGAAAGGAGAAGGCTGAAGCGGAGGTCATGCTGCTCCGCTACATCATGAGAGCTGTTGCTTGTTTCTCAGCCCTGCACTGGATGCTGACATCCTCCCCTGCAGGACCCCACAGCCCAGGTGAAATCCCATCAGGTAGTGGGATCTGAGAGGAGTCAGTATGTGCCAGATGGTGGACAGCACAGGGCTGGGCAGGATAGGGTAGTGAGGCCTGGTACATCCCAGAATACTTCCTGGAGCCGAGGAGCTATGCTACTCCTTCCGACAAAGACAGGGGAGACCCAGGTACAGAAGAGAACAAAGGTACATAGTGCTGTGGGGGCCTTGATTACCCTACCTGGGCAGTTGGGCCCTACTGGGATATACAGTTGGGAGCCATGGTGGGTTCTTGAGCTGAGAGGGGGAGAGGTGAGTGTTTTGTCTGGGACTGTGGGGTGGGAGTCTGGGGGTGTATGCAGTAAAACAGAGCACTGCTTATCACTGTGGTCAGCCCCAGAAAACAATGTTTGCCAGTGGAGGCACAGAGCTGGGAGGCTTAGCTTTCCAATTAGTCATGCTGGCCAGCACTCCAGGCATGACCCCAAGCTACACCCCCAGATTCCTGCTGTCATGGGCCTACACACACAGGCTTGCTTATATGCATGCCTCAGGGTGTCATGGGTGCAGATCAGGCCTTTTTTGGCCAAGTAGCCTCCCCCTCTGTGTGGGAGGGGCTGGCCTGGATGTCCCACAGACCCACCCTCAAGCACAGTGTTCTAAGAAGTGGATCCTGGAGCCAAGCTCTTTAGTGTTACCCTTTGTTTCACTTATCAGCTGTGTCACTATCCTTCTCTGTCAAAGGGATTGATAAGAGACCATACTGTAGGAGCTCAGGGCTGACTGGGTCAGAGTATCCAAAACCAAGAGAATATTTTGGAAGGGTTGGGGTAGGGTATTGTCCTCTTCATCTTCTTCCTCCTTTGGCATGTGTGGAATGTGGCCCAACATCCCAGCCCCTGCCAGCTCTCCCTAGTGGGCAGTGCTGGCCAGCTGCCCTTGCGCAGTCCCCCTGCTGGCCTGGCTAAGGCCAGGCCCAGGAACCTTCTGCTTCACAGCAATCTTCCACCTGGCTCTCTCCCTTTGTACAGGGCGGTGTAGCCATCCTCTGGCCTCTTCCTGACCTCTGTATTTCTGCCCATCCTGTACTTTGAGGAGGCCATCAGGTGACCTTGGGCTCACTCTGGGGCTTTTGAAACCTGCTGGGCTGGAGAACGGGTGGAAGTCAGACAAGACCTTCTGTTGGCCCTGGCTTTTTCCTGTCTCCTGGACTTGAGCTCAGAGCCTCCTCACTCCAGCTGGGCTCTGGGCCAAACTTCCCTCCCCACTTAGGCCCAGGGACCCAGCTCAGCATCCTTAAAACTTCTCAAAACTGTCCCTGCTGATCCTCCACCTGCCAGGCTTTGGGGTCTTGGAGCACAGTGAGGGCATGCAGAGGCCACCGAGCCTCAGTGGTTTGGAAGGGTTTTCATCTTCCTGTCTATAAAATGAGAGTGCCGACTTGGAATTTAGAGGGCTCACTTAGGAGGTGGATGAGAATGTCAGCTTCCGCTGCCCTTACTTCTAGAAAGATCAGACTTCTGCAGCACACACACACACTTTTTCAGAAAGACTTATGCATTAACCCCTGAATGTTTTCTGATTTGTTCTAAGAATTATGGTAGATCATAAAACCCAGCCCCTTTATGTGCACCAGAGGAAACCGAGCTAGGAAGGCCCAGCACCTGCTCAGCATCACAGTCAGCCAGCTGTCCAGCTGCCAGAGGGACCCAGAGGCTTCTCAGTGCCCCACATGCCCTGCCTGCCCTCCCACTCGTGGCTGACCTTGCTCACACTCCACCCGCCACACGACTTGCTGTCCCATGGCTGATAATATGGGTGGACCTCTCCTTCCTTCATGGGCAGCACCCCCTCAGAGCCCTGACCTTACCAGGCAGCTGTTGGAACCCAGCCCTGTCAGGATGGTGATAATGAGTGCCCTATCCTTCACACCAGGCAGCGCCACCCTGGAGATGGCTTCTCATGCCTTCTATCCTGGCCGTATCAAGAGAGGCAGAGCTGGAGAAACCTTTGGTTCCAGTGCCTGCTGCCAGTGGAAATTTCTTTTTATCCTGATGCAGGAATGCCACTAATGATTCCTTTGGGTTTGAGACTTGAGTGCAGGGGAGAGCTCTGGGGGATCGGGCTTTACCTGGGAGGTGGGTAGGGGATTCCCTTCTGTTGTCAAGTTGTGACTTGGCGTTTAGAGAGCAAGGGATGAATAACAAGGGAAGCAGAGAGACTGAGGATTCCTCTGTCTGCTAATGAGGTTTAGGGATGTGGCTGTAGAGAGATGCAGTGTGGTGGTGAGTACTGGAAACCCTGAGCCACCCTTGCTGGGTCCCCTTGGGCCTGTAACACAGCATCTCTGGCCAGTGATCCTCCACAGCTGGGTGATCATTCAGGACCCCTCCCTTGCACCGAGATCCACAGGATGTGGGTGCCAAAGGCTAGAGAAACTATGGCAAACTCCTAGGACCCCTGTCCTTTCCTACTCTTTGTCAAGCATGAGGAGAGTGGGCCTGGTGACTCCAGGCACAGCTATGGGTGGACGCCTCTGCTCCATGTGGCTGGGTCCCCAGGGTGAGGCTGGCTTGGGCCTTGTTGGTTTGGTGGCCCGGCACAGACATTTCCTGCTGAGAGGCTCACATTCCTGCCATTCTCTGTGCCCATTTTCAAAGGGCATCCAAGGCTCATGGGTTCAGTGGGTCAGGCTGGAAGGCCGTCCCACTGGACCAGAACACAAGGCCCAGCCCTTGTTTATGATGGCAGTTCTCATCCTCCTTCAAGCTGCTGCCTTTCACAAACAGGGAGAACGTGGGGATGGCAGGGAGCAGATGGCAGCAGCACCCCGGGTTAATAAGCAGAGGAATGATGTTCTATCAGGGGGGCCTGTTTTCAGAAAACCCATCCTGCAGGGTTCCAGACAGGCCACAGTCAGCTGCCTTCGGGACAGTGAGAGAACTAGGGCTGATTCTGTTCAGCTGGACCAGAACCGAACAGGCACCCTGGCTGAGGAGCTGTGTCCTCCTAGGACCGCCTCCCACAGCTCAGTCATCCTTTTGACCCCTGCATCTAGTACAGCCTGGCTGGTCCTTGTGGGCTCAGACAGCCTTGTGGGCTCAGGACATTGGGACCAGGGGACTGTGGAGTCTGTGAGCAGCAGCCTGCATGTGCCTCTTCCCTATCCAGCAGGGCTGGGGTTGGCTTGGAATCACATAGGGTGGGGGGTGGGTTTCCTTGTGCCTAGCCTGCCTTGGGGCCATGTCCTCTTTCTGTGTCCCTAGCCCCCTCCCCTCCTGAACCCCCGGTTATTCTGGGAGCTTTTAGCTACCACTTAGTCAGCCACTAATGCGTCAGTGCGTCAGGCCGGGGAGTGAGGGGGGAGACATGGTGCCAGACGGTGCTCCTTTTAGACATGCAGGATGGGAAGCAGGGGGAAGCCTGGAGGAGGGGGTGCTGGTGCAGGGAGGCCCCACTGGTGGGGAGCAGGCATTGGGGCAGAGTGGGCAGCAGGTCACTGTGTCCTTGGGCAGGGTGTACCTCTCCTGTGTATCCCATCCTAAGGGGCTACGTCCCTTCCTCTCCAGGATTTTGCTGGGCTGCAGTGTGGCCTTTGTCCTCTGAACTTTCCCTACAATCCATTTTTCTATCTTTGCCCAGGTTATTTCCCCAGCCTGAAGTTAAGCCCCAATCTGGCCCATCTAGCTTTGTCTTCCTTCCCACCCTTCTGGGACCGTCAGGCAGTGAAGAGAAAGCTGCTTTGGCCTGAGCCTCTGTAGGGCGATCCCCAGCCACATGCAGCCCCTATTGGGTCGATCCTTGAAGGCAGCCTCTTCCCCCTGGCCCAGCTCTCTCTGCACTGAGCCCATGGGGCCACGGGTGCTGACCATGATGGCTTGCGGCTGCTCCCTTCACTTCCAGGCAGCCAGCCCTCCTGCCCCTCTGCCCCCAGCCCCAGAGCCTGCTGCCCTGAACAAAGCTCCCTTTCATGTATTCATTGCATTGCTGCCGCTCTGACACTTCCCGGGCACAATCAGGCCCTTTGAAGGCCTCAGGCAGTGCAGGAGCCGGGCTAGAACTGGGGTGGAGAATGAGCCAAGGTCTTGTCCTGGGCCTGAGCTGGTGCCATCTCCCCTCATACTGATTGATTTCCAGGCACAAAGCTGAGAGAGGCAGGGACCTGGGGGTCATGGGAGGTGATGATCCTGGGCTCCTAAATGTGGCCTGTTGTAGCCAGCCCGGCAGTCAGGGCTTTTAGGGAACATGCTTGTGGTCTGGTGTGGGCCTGTCCTCTCTCCTGTCTGTAGCAGATGCCTATGGGCTGCTCAGGACTATCTGCTTTGCTTAGGGAGTGGCAGGAGCTTTCTGTGGTATAGCTGTCTTGGGCCTCAGTCCCGAATCCTGGGTAGGACCAGGTCTCCTCAGACCTTGCTTTCTAGGGTCTGACTGAACTGCTCTGTTGGGACCATTTTCCTCCCCATTGACAAACCTGGGAGCCCCACTTCTGGGCTCCCTTCAGGTAGCGTCCAAGTTGCGTCCATCTCTAGATACAGCATCTCCAGATGGAGCTATACACCTTCTCTTGGCTGGCAGGCTGGCTTTGGGGGGAGGGGAAGTTGTCTGGTTGCTCGGCTGGGCTGCGGGTGAGAGGGGAGCTCTGGGAGCTGAGTCAGGAGGATTGTGTGTCTGCAGGCCGCTGACCCCAGCATTCCCGTTTTACCCTAGCTTCGAGGTAGATGGATCAGGAAAGTACCAGAGATCTGCCAGCATTCTGTACCCCCACTGTGCCAGCAGTGTGAGATGCGAGGGAGCCTTGGGGACCAGGGTCCCTGAAGCACTTCTTTGTGGCCAACCATCCTGACATCTTCCCCCTTCATGCTCCTGACAACCAAGGCTGGATGAGCCAATCTGTCCTGTCTGCTAGTGTGACCTTGGGTGTGCTAGATCCAGGGAGTGTTAAATTTCTTCCTTTGTACATTGAGCCCGGGCAAAGCAGAGACGCAGAGTATACCTTCGTCCACTTCCAGCATGACTTGCCCTTGCAGGGATGCCTGTTAAGGAGAGGGAATGAAGATGAAGATCGCAGCTCAGCAATCCCTTTGCCCTTGTCATTCTAGGATCAGTAGGGACAGTACACATGGCAGCCAGAGGGGCTGGGGATAGATTTGAGAAGGCTGCTATTTTCTGTCTGGGCTGTAGCAAGACCTGCTTGGGTGTTGCTGCCAAGCTTGTTGTCCCAGAGTTTCCTGCAGCTGAAAAAACAGTGGTCAGACTAAGTTCCTGGGTGAGGCAAGAGGTGGGAGGATGGTGGCTATGGCTGATTGCTAGGGGCATGATCGTAGGCCGTCCCATCCCTGCAATTTAGGCTGCAGTTTCCTTTTTGGGTAAAATTGTCCTTGTCAGCTCTGCTCAAAGGCCCAGAGTTGCTGGGAAGAGAGCTCATCCCCCATCCCCAGGAGTGCTGGCCTCAAGGTAGATGAAGTCGGCAAGAGCGGACCTGCAAGAGTCTGGGCTCTGGGAACCTGAGCATAGACCCAGCTACCCGTCTGCCCCCTGTATTCTTGAGCTGCTCCCTTGACCTCTGTCTCCCCAGCTGTGAAATGGGCAGAATGAACAGTGCTCGTTAAGGTGCTTGAGGGGTTCAGAGCAGTGGATCCTGGGCATCTGGATGCTAAGCGAGTGCACCTTTGCTTGTTGAAGGGCCCAGGTGGCTGGGGCTGTTTTGGGCTGTCTTGGGATAGTAGAGCAGATGGACACTGCTTGTCCCACCTCAGCCCAGCCCCATGGGGAGTGGGGAGAGAAAGAGAGAGAATGTGTGTGTGTGTGTGTGTGTGTGTGTTTGAGGGACAGAACTGTCCTCCCCTGCCCTTAGGTCACCCTTATTGTCAGAGAGGGAAAGGCTGACCTCCTAGGGGATGGGCCATGGCTCTGGGTGAGGACAGCTGGTTGCTGATAACACAGGGAGGGGGACTCGCTGGCTTTGAGTGCCCTCTGCCTTTTCTCTGAGCCATCCTAGTGCCCTGAGCTCCAGACACTAATTAGCAATAGGTGCTGGTGTGCCCCAGCCTTAATGTTCCACCCATTACCTCCCTCTCAGGCCGCACAGGGCAGGACCGGCTGGACTTTGGCCAGGCCGAGCCACACACAGTGCTTTTTCATGAGCCTGGGAGCCCCTCCGTCTGGGTGGGTGGACGAGGCAAGGTCTACCGCTTCGACTTCCTGGAGGGCAAGAACGCATCTGTGCACACGGTGAGCCTGGGCCCTAAGCCCCTCCCTTCCCACCTCTTTTCTCTCCCTACTCTGACCCTGGTGAGCTGCCGCAGGGAATAGGAGGGGACCAGTATCTTCTCAAAGCGGATCCTCTGCCTCAGTATCCTCCCCAGTGGCTCTTGGGGGAGGCTCCTTAAAGGAACTGGCATAGAGAGTCAAATGTCGGGGAAAACTGGAAACTTGCTTGGCTGGGTGGGAAGCTCAGACAGGGCAAGCCTGGCAGGAAGCGGGGCTCCAGGACCTGTGGCTGTCTTCTGAGAGTGTGGAGCTCTGGATACCAGGACCAGACTGGGCAGCTTGTGTGATCTCAGGAAACTCATTTGCCCTCTCTGTGCCCTGTTGCTCTTCTGGAGGATAAAAATTATGGTTGCTGCATGCAGGACCTGAGGCTGCATGGACAGCAGGTAGGGGCCCTTTGCTCACATAGAGTGGGCTGACGCTTCTCCCCTCCCCTAGGTTAACATCAGTGCCACGAAGGGGTCTTGTGAGGATAAGCAGGTGAGTTTGGGAAGGAAGTACAGAAGGGATGGGAGTCTTGGGGAGCAGGAAGTGACCCTGAGGTGGAAGTTCAGCTGCCTTAGGCACCCCAGTCTGAGGGGGACCTATGGATCTTCCTTGGTGGCCTCTGTTTTTTGGTTTTCTGAGATGGGGGTCTCACTTTGTAGCCCCTGCAGGCCTTGAACTTGTAGTGATCCTCCTGCCTTAGCTTCCGAGGTGCTGGGATTACAAGTTTCCACACAGCTTTGGTGGTTTCTGTATTGAAGGGATGCGGTCAGCTGCACCCCTCTGGGCTTTCCTGGGAGGTCACCACCCATACCCAACCCTTCCTCCAGACTGAGAGTCCAAACCTGTCCTGTTTCCTTCCCTTCTTCCCACTCTAGAAGGACTGTGAGAACTACATCACGCTCCTGGAGAGGCGGAATGAGGGGCTGCTGGCGTGTGGCACCAATGCCCGGCGGCCTAGCTGCTGGAACCTGGTGAGAAGGGCCTTGCCCATGTGCCTGGTCAGCTCACCTCTCCTGGGTGGGAACTCTGAGGCTGGCCTCCCTTTGGCAGGATCCCTTGTGGTACCTGAGAGGAGGCCAATACCCCTGGGGACAGTGGCTGTGAATTTGTGTGGTTGTCTGACCCTCTTGGGCTCCCACAGATGAATGACACTGTGGTGCCACTTGGTGAGATGAGAGGCTATGCCCCCTTCAGCCCAGATGAGAACTCCCTGGTTCTGTTTGAAGGTAGGACAGCTCTTCAGCAGAGACCCCAGGGATGCTACTATGGGCTGGGAGGGCTGGTGGTCTCCTGGAGAGAAACATCCAGGGCAGGTCTGCCCTCAGACACCTCCCCCTGCTCCTGTGTTTGCAGGGGATGAGGTATACTCCACCATCCGGAAGCAGGAATACAATGGGAAGATCCCCCGTTTCCGCCGCATCCGGGGCGAGAGCGAGCTATACACTAGTGATACCGTCATGCAGAGTGAGTTGGCTCTGTCCAGGCTGTGGGCCTGTGTGGGTATGGACACCCAGGGTGGGGCTGGGTTGGGTCCTCATGTTTCTTGGGAAGTCTCTCTGTGACCACCCAGAAAAGCAGAAGCTCCTAATAGGTAAGAGAAGCCACTATGAGGAGTTCATTTGTGAGAACAGAGGACCCTGGATACAGAGGTTCAGAGGCAGATAGGCCTGCTGTGTGCTGGGAACAGAGGCAGAAGAGACCCAGACAGGGTAGAGGCTGGAGCCACTACTGAATCCCTCTGCTGGGCTCCTGCAGGGAACCCACCCCTCTCCTCATTAAGGCTCTGCCAATTAGGTAGAGGTGACATAAGAGCCTCCAGGGACCCCCCCCTCCTCCAGGCATGAAGTCATTGCTCTTGGGCCCGTGACATCTTTATAGGAGGAGGGTGAACAGGTATTTCGGGTGTGATTGCTGAGCCCATGGCCCCTTGGGGTGTAGGGCCTCAATTCTGAGTTTATGCCAGGCCTGCTTTGCCCAGGGCTGAAGGGTTGCTGCATGCTGGCTCTCCAGCTTCATACTCCTGTGTCCCCACAGATCCACAATTCATCAAGGCCACCGTTGTGCACCAGGACCAGGCCTATGATGACAAGATCTATTACTTCTTCCGGGAAGACAATCCTGACAAGAATCCTGAGTCTCCTCTCAATGTGTCCCGTGTTGCCCAGCTGTGCAGGGTGAGTGGCTGTGTGGGTAAGTGTGTGTCTTTGCACATACAGCTGAGTGTGAGAGGATGAGTGAGTGTCTGTGTGTACAAGTGTGAGGGAGTCTATGCCTAGGACCACTGGAATAGACGTGTGCTCGCAGTGTTCTTGTATGTGTGTGTGGGTATAGATATTGGGACTGTGTGTATGTAAGTGCATGTGTGTATAACAATTATGCATACATGTCCTATTTGTATGAATATGCTGTATGTGGGTGTGCGGGTATGCAGCATGTTACATGAATATGTCCCACTTGCATGAATATGCTGTGTTGTGTGGATAATAGTGTGCTTACATGTTTATGTTTTTCTTGTGCCAGTGCTGTGTGTAAGCATGTAATAATGTGTTTACATAAGTGTGTTCTGCTTCTATGAATATGCTATGCTATGTGTGCATGTGCAGGTGCGTAATAGCATGTTTACACAAGTGTTTTGCTTGTGTGCTTATGCTTGCTGTGGATGTGAGTGTGTAAAAGCATGCTTTTTTTTTTTTTTTTTTAATTTTCTTGTTGCAGAACCTTTATTTGTTTATTCACTCATTTTTATGGCCGGCTCAGCCTGCCCCGACAGCAGGGCTGGCGCAGCATGTGGTGCTGGGGATTGAACCGCAGTCTCTGAAGTTGCCCAAGCTTTCTCGAGCAGGTGCTTTAGACCACTGAGCCATCCTGCCAGGCCCCTAAAAGCATGCTTAAGTGAGCGTGTTCCACATGTATGGGTATGCTATATGCTGTGTGCATGTATAGATATGTTTACATAAGTTCATTTGTGTGGATGCTGTGCCATGTGAGTGTGCAGGTGTATAACACCTATTTATATGGGGGTGGTTTATATGAATATACTGTACTATGTGAGTGTGCGCCTGTTTGCTTACATAGGTATTTTGCTTGTGTAACTATGCTGTACTATGAGAGTGGACCAGTGTGTATCAGTACATTTGTGCAGGTGTGTTCTGCATATATGGGTATGCTGTGCTGTGTGTGACCATGTGTATGTGTATGCATGTGAGTGAGAGGTGTGTGTGTCAGTATCAGCGCCAAAGCTGTAGCACTCACTGTGGGTCCTGTGCCCCCAGGGCTGCTGGGCAGTCTGACCTGGAAACCAGTCTGAGTCTGGCACATTTCCCACATTCCCTGGAAATGGTTCCTGGTGTTCTCCTCGGCAGCCTGGAGACAATGTTCCTGGGAGGGGCCTCAGGCTTAGAGTGGCCAGGCAGGTGCTGAGTGGCTGCCTCTATCTCTCCCTTCTAGGGGGACCAGGGTGGTGAGAGCTCCCTGTCAGTCTCCAAGTGGAACACCTTCCTAAAAGCAATGCTGGTGTGCAGTGATGCCACCACCAACAAGAACTTTAACCGACTACAGGATGTCTTCCTGCTCCCTCACCCCAGCGGCAACTGGAAGGACACCAGGGTCTATGGCGTTTTCTCCAACCCATGGTGAGTGACCTTCAACCCGGGGCTGGCACTGGCATTGGACCTGGGCTCTGCTGAGGGCAGGGTTGGTGTGGCCTGGCCAGAGATGGCAGCTCGGGCCTGGCCAGAGATTGCAGGATGCAAGGTGGGAGCAGTGCACATGATGTGTGTTCTGCTGTACTCCTGAGTCTGCACATGTGGTTATGTGGGCACATGCTATGTGCACACTCACCTGTGTGCCCCATCATGTGTGTGCTTGGAGCTGATGTAGACTCTAGGAAGGGCTGTTGGGGCCTCTCCTGGGTTGCTGGGTGTGGGGTGCCATCACACCTGCTCAGCACTGCCTGCGCCTGGTAATTTGCACTTCTTAATCATTCTCATTGATTGAAAACAAGGCAGGCAAAAGTACCCAAGGCAGTGACACAGCCGGGGTAGAGGGATGAGGTGGAAAAGCAATGACCCTGCACTGTGGCTCCTGTGTGGGAAAGGGAAAAGGGTCTGGCCTCCTGGGGCCCCAGCACCCCACAGCCTGTGCCCAGAGGGGTAGGCGAACTACCCAGCTCATGTTGGGACACCTCTTAACTCTGCAGTGCTCTTTTTTTTTTTTTTTTAAGGAAGAAAAGGTTTATTTAGCTCACAGTTACTGGAGGTTTCAGTCCATAATTGGCTGGATCCAAGGCTGAGGGGCACATGGTAAAGAACAGCAGTTCCTGGCTGCAGAACAGCAACAAAATGGTGGCAGAGGCAGCCAATCAGACAGGGCAGCAGAGCAAAAAAAACTCTAGTCTGTCTCTCTGTCATTCTTTATATTCCAATCAGGCTCTCTGTCTTCGGATGTCCGCCCTAGACCACACCCATAGTCCCAGCCCTACTCAGACCGATAATCCCATCAGTTTTTTTTTTTTTT
>PVJA010015819.1:0-44589 GCA_004027025.1 Myocastor coypus | reverse complement strand
AAAAAAAAAAAAAAAAAAAAAAAAAAAAAAAAAAAAAAAAAAAAAAAAAAAAAAAAAAAAAAAAAAAAAAAAAAAAAAAAAAAAAAAAAAAAAAAAAAAAAAAAAAAAAAAAAAAAAAAAAAAAAAAAAAAAAAAAAAAAAAGTTGAACGTAACCTGAATACGCAATTACAAGGAATAAATTAAATAAAAATTTGACACAAGATTACATTGGTATATTGTTCTAATGATAAAATTGTTTTCTAGGAAATTATTATTAGTATAGGCATGTTTATATAAGATGAAACATGCAAAAATATGTGACGAGTTATCTCAGTGATCTTAAAAGATTTATAGAGAACACAGTTCAATATACAATAGGATTTGTTCATATACTTATCTCAGCATATTTATGAGAAATTATTAGCTGCTTGTTCTTATTTCTATAACTCTAAGATCATCCACTTTAGCCAATGTTATTTTGGGAGCAGGAAAAGAACATTAAAATGAAGTTGTTGCCGGGCGTGGTGGCGCACGCCTGTAATCCCAGCACTCGGGAGGCTGAGGCAGGAGGATCGGTGTGAGTTCGAGACCAGCCTCGGCTACAAAAGTGAGCTCAAGGCCAGCCTGAACTGCATACTGAGACCCTGTCTCAAAAAGACAAAAAAAAAAAAAAAAAAAAAATGAAGTTGTTAGTTGAGAATTTTCTTTCCTATGCTCTCAGTGGAAAGTATTTCCGCGTGGACAGAACTCAGTAGTTTAGTACAAGTAAAGCAAATGTCCCTAAAGTAATTGTCCCATAAAAAACAGACTTGACTCCTATTAATCACATAATGAAATTTTAGAATTTTGCTTTTGGAGCAGAAAAACAAAGGAGAAGAAGTACCCACTACTCTGCTGTCTTTGAGCAATGATTTTAATTAGGTATATGCTTCAAACTCAAAACCACTCACCTTTCCCACATATGAGCCCTTTCCCCTTTCTCTTGTTTAATTGCTTTAGTAAGACCTTTGTTTTTTCTTTTCTCATTAAACTGTTTTGCAGTAGGTTTAAAAATTCTGAGACAGGCATTTGGTAAGTTGTTAAATTAATAGGAATCAATTTCAAAAATTAGGAACTAAAAAAGATTACAAATACACACACCTATACCATCAGATGGCTATGAAAGAATGTTCTGTGCTGAACAAAAAAGAAAGAGTAGGCCATATTTTTTTGTTTCAGAATTTAAAACAATTTATTTTACTTTTTTCGTCACTGAGTATGTAGTTAACTGCGGGTTTCTCGAAAATGGCCTTTTTACTGTGCTGCACTAAATTATTTCAAAAATCGATTTATGGAGAGCTTTTAGCATGAAAGGATGTTGATTTTTTTTCAGTATCTAATGAAGTGATCTTTTTGACCTTTATTCTGTTAATGTGATGTATCACAATTCTTGTCTTTCATAGGTTGAACCATTCTTGGTTCCCAGGAATATATCTTAATATATTATGTTAGATGAAACTTACTTTATTGTTGTTAGGTTTACTGTTACTGTTATTAGGAATTTTTACATTATGGTCATTAAGGACATTGGCTTATAATTTTTCTTTTCTTATAATGGCTTCGAGTGATTTGGGCATTAGAGAAATATCAGTCTTTTAAAAATGATTGCAAATATTTCTTCTTTATTGTTTCTGAAATTTAAGGAACATTGTTATGAGGTTTTGAATAGAAAATGTTAAATCTAAGTTTTACAAATAAACTGAGTATTTCTCCAACTAAGTTTATCATACTTCAGATTGCTAGTTAGACTTTTCTAAGGTTCCTTCCATTTCTACATATTGTGAAGAATATAACTTACCCTCAGTTACCTTTTCAAGAATGAATTTATAAAGACAATTACATAGGTAGATCGATCATTTAGGAGTCTAGTATTTTTTCAATATTCTGGAACAGAAAATATATTGGTAATGATAGTTCTGGTTAAGCTAGAGTTACATATTTTATTCAGAAGTGTATCCGTTTGGAGTAAGCTGGGCAGTCTTCCCTATTTTCCAAGTGAAACAATCATTGAGAAAATAGAATGTAATATATATTCATATATAAATCATATGAACCAGTTCAGCCTTATTCAGTCTTCCATCGTCCAATGAAGAAATGGCATCAAAACCTGTATTAGCAACCCAGATTTTCTACTGTTCCTATCGTGGTTTTCTATAGATTGACACAAAAATAAACTGATTGCCTTACAGTCGACTCTATCAACTTTTTCATGGTTGAACATTAGAGAAAGGGAATTAATTATATGAAACCCAGGCTTCAAAAGGTTATTTATCTGAAGTCCTGAAGGAATAATATGTTTCCTTAATGGATTTCCTCCTTTACAACTGAGGAAAAGGAGAAGCATGTACCTGTAGACACGGACATCATCATATGTGGAGACCAATGATGACGTGAACCTAATTTCGAAAATACTCATGTCACTGCACCACCTTAAAGGATCTCAATTATAACAGGAGCTAAGAGTTAAGTGATTGCAGCTTACATTTTTCACAGTGTACTTTGCATTCCACCAAAACGCATATAAAATTTAGTTATTGCAGAACAAATGCTCTGCATCCTCCTCATCGGACATGGTAGTCAAAATTTGAACACATTGCATTTATTATAAAACTTCTTTAGAGCTTGTGGCAAACCCAAAGATTAACACAAGGATCATATTTTATATAACATTTCCTACATACAGACTCATTTAACACATGATTACAGTAAAATGTATTTTGAAATAAGTTCGCAGATGTGGCATACTTAACTTTTAGTTACAAGTGCCAGGAAACTGAAACAGGTTGCGGTCTCAGAGGATGACATCCATCAACTCTATTCTCTTATTAGCAATAGAGGTGAAAATATTTTATACTAAAATTTCCTGGAGATACATTGAAACAACACCCACTCTCATTGTTAAATAATTGGTATAGTTTAGAATAATTCACTTGTTATCCCAACACAGATGTCAATTTAAAAAACAACGTCCTCTCTTACAAAATATGGGCAATATTAATTTTAAATCATCTTATGCCTTCTAAGGATAAATAATAAACAAAGCCACATAAATCACCACCAACAGAGATTGTATCTTTTCATAGATCATTTTATTGTTTTCTTTTCTAACCTCTTCTTTTCTAAAAATTCTCCATGATATTGATTTCAGCATCAGTGAATTTGATAAAATATATCTTTATACAGAATGTGGAGACATTGTTAATTACAGAGAGGGAGAAAAATTCAGAGAGACAGAGACCAAGACAGAGAAGACACAGACACAAACAGAGACAGGGAAAGAATGTATATAAGATTTGTACAAAAATAACATCATATGTATTATATAGTTATTTGAAAATATTTAACATATATTCAGAGAATGTATGTGAGATTTCTATAAAAGAAATCAGAAACAAGTTCTGACATATGTTATATAAATGTATATTTCAAATAATTTTTATATTTATGTATTTTGTCAATCTTTTCATCATAAATCTATTCTATTACAAGGGCATTCTTTTTGAATCATGTTAGGAATTTTGCTATTTATGCATATTTTACAATCAGCATGGTCGGATGACCCTGAACTTTGTTTCCTCAGAGAAATAATACAATACTTACTAATGGAAATAATCTTTTCTTGAATTACTTTAAGTTTCTGCTAATATTGGACTAATTAAAGCTCTCAAAATTAAATATGTTGGTCACATGTATCTTTAAAGTATTTATTTAAAATTTATAATTTATGAACTTTCAATAGTGGAAATTCAAATATGTGCATCAGTGATGTGCTATATCAGGTACATAGCGTATAGGGAGTATTATTTACATGGAGTTTAATGAAAATATAACTTCTCCCCAAAAGCACATACTATGCCTCTGACTGATTTAGCAACATCGGCGGTGAAGTCTAAGAGATGGCTTTCTAATTTATTCTATAACATTGCCCATAAATTATGTAGCCACTATTTTTGAATAATTAAATATCTTAAAAGGTAATAGTCCAAAAAAGTGGAAAAGGTGTGTTTGCCAAGATAGAGATTACTGAGTTTGATATTTTGGATATTATGCAGGATTCCCATGAGATTTATCAAAAGTATAGATCTCTGCATATTAAAGACGAATAGTATAGCTGGGCATACTGGTGCACACCTTTAATCCCAGCACTTTGGAGCCTAAGGCAAGAGGATTGGTGTGAGTTCAAGAACAGCCTGGGCCAGAAAAATGAGCTCAAGGCCAGCCTGAACTGCATAGCAAGACCCTGTCCCAAAAAGACAAACAAAAAAAAGTATTGTATTACTGACAGTAGATCTTACTGTAAAAGGTATGCCTTTTATTAGTCTATATTTTTGAGTATTTCAAGAAGAATAACTGTAGTGTATCAAAACATCGTGTGTTCTATGTTATCCTGGTTGCCTGGTAGAGCTCTTGTGTTCCACTGGACCTTGCAATGATTTTCAAGCTAAACTTGTTAACATCAGCTATGCCCATATGTAATTCATTCCAGTATTTATGATAAAGATTCTCTTTAAAGTCTGTGTAGTAATATCCCTATGTTTTTAAAAAATCACTATGATTCCTCTGATTTTCACAATAAAATTCATATTCCTTCATAAGAAATTTAATTTTTTACTTCAAATTTTTACATAATTTCAGATTCATACTGTGTGTTATTTCTTTTAGGCAACTGTTGATGGCATCTAGTCTATCTACAGTATTTTTTAACTCTTTGTGACCATAGTCCCTACAGTATTCAGTTTGTGTTATTCCTTTTGCATTCTACTTTCATGTTTCTGGAACATTCTGTATGGAATATTGAACTCTTTTCTGTAGGGAAGGGTGTACTCTTTTTACTAAAAATGTTTTAAGTTGTAAAACATCATATAGCTGTGCATAAAATAATAATAATAATAATAATAATAATAATAATAATAATAAATATAGGCTTCTTATAGGAAATATGACCAATAATCATTAAGTAATTGCCTATTATGTAATAGGATTATTGTTTAATGTATGGAATATAATCAGTTTTCTAAGACATTTGCTAGATATACTCTAATTTACCTTGACATATTTACAATGCAACAACTTATAATTCTTAGATCAAAGTTTCATCAGTATCTAGTGATGAACATGGACTTTTAACAAATATTTTGATTCCACTTTCTACTAAATTAAAGTTGAAATTCTGTTTCTTTGATATGAAGGAAAAATTCATTAACAGTATATTGAGAGTAGATTCTTTGTGATAGAACTCTGGGATCATACCAATAACTACAAATACTGCAAAAAATCGGACTTTAGTATTTCAAAATAGAAATTAATGTGAAATAAATAAAAGTGTTAAAACATTTGCAAAAGTGTAGCAAATTCAAATGAACTCCTTATTTGCATAATCTTTTTTAAAAGGTGTTTATTTAAGATCTCTGTGCAAAGACCTATACTAGCACTTTCTTCTAGAATTTCTCAGTTGCATCCTGTTATTTGTCTTTTCACCGTTTGAAGTCAATGGTGTAAAAATTGTCAAATGATCATATAATCGTAAAAGTGATAGAATTAGAATGAAGCACTGTTATTATGATATGCTTATTATAACGTAATATGTGATAAATATAAGATAGAGACAAATACAGTTACCAAATTTCAAAGTTCAATGATGTTATCATAAAGTTATTGAATCTGAAGCATTGTGACGTCTACATTATGTTCTTCCTTTTATAAAATCTATTTAACTTGATAATTTCCCCTTTCTGTTTCTCTTTGTCTAGAAATTTTTAAAATAATTAAGATACTAAAACACCTAAATCTAGGTTGATACAAACCACCACAATATCGTGTTGATTTGACTTAAAGATGTTACACAATGGGACAAGATTGAGGCAAAGCTACTAATATTTGTTAGAAGTTGATGTCCTCACAAGGTCTGGATCACTGGCCATTGTTAAGATGCTAGATGTTAGGCCCCCTCAAAGTATTCCCCCTCCATTTGAATCATCAGTTATCTCATGATTGTTGTCACATTCTAAGATATATCTAAAACTCTCTTATTTTGACTAGGTGTGATTATATATATATATATATATACATATATATATATATACATATATATATATATATATATATATGCGGGTAACACATATAGTATAAGATACATAGGTATAGATATAGATAGATAGATAGATAGATAGATAGATAGATAGAGTGTTTAATTTCACCGTGGTATTCCACCCAGCAGAAATGCAAGCTGGTAAAAGGAGACGATTGTAATCATGCCAGGTTGTGGTGGCACACACCTATCATTGCTGCACTTGGGAAGTTGATGCAGGAGGACTGCTATGAGATTGAGACCAGCCTGAGCTATGAAAAGTGAGCTCAAGGCCAGCCTCAACTACATAGTGAGACCCTGTCTCAAACAGCATCCAATATCCGGAGGAGTTAATGGGGAGAGACTAACACCAGTGAATCTTTTCCTGTAACAGTTACTAAGGTTAAATTATCACTGTAATTTTCCATAGAACGTCCTGTTGTAAGATGTATAAATACATGGATATAGCAGATGCTCTTCCTCCTAGACTTTATTTTCTCTTTCCTCCCACCTTATTTCTCTTCCTTCTTTCTTCTTTCCTTTCATCTTTCATTTTTTCTCTTTCATTCTTTCTTTTTTTTTTCTCTTTGCTCCTATTCTTTTTAATCACAGTTAAATCCCAGCACAAGTATCTACCACACAATAGCAGAATAGACCTTTAAAAATTAATCAGAAAACCATAATAAATTGAACCATTTCTAAGTTTAATCCTTATTACACTCACTTTTAATAAAATATGCTATATATTAAATGCTTTTGTAAATATAGGCAATATGTTAGGTTCCATCTATCTTAGATACATTTGAAGAATTTCTAACCTGGAAATAAAAAAAAGTACTCTTAACAAACATTTTCTGAATGAGCAGTGTGATTTAGTAGTAAAGCATTTGATTAAAGAGGGTCATTGTGACCCTAGAAAGTTGTCACACAGGCAGAGGCATCAAAATCCTTAAGACTGTTTTAATTTAAATATTTAAATATGATAATATTTTCCTTATTTTTAACAGCAAAGCATTAAAAGTGAAAGTGAATAGATATAAAGCTAATTATAAGAAATCCTGAGCTGGGAAATCCTAAAAACAAAACTGTATACGAATTCTTGATTGTCAGAGAATACACAATATGTAGATAAAGTCAAGTGTTTTTTTCCATTGGCCTTGACTCATCCCAAAGGATGACATTAACAACAGTTCTCCAAAGTATTGTGTATGGTCCCAACCTTATGTTAAAAAAAAGAAAGGGGAAAAGAAAAAAAAGTAATGTTTATTAAAGTATTAATGTTTAATTGTTTGATCAATCTTATATACCTATATCTATCAATCTAAACTGATCTGATGATGAAAATATGTAATATAACCATTGTTAAATTTAAATGATAATAAAAATAAAAAACACATAGAATAACTCATTAAATGAAGGATTTGTTGAGGAATTAACTTTTGTGATGTCCTCAAGGGTCTTACAAAGAATCCTCATGTACTGAATTACTGAATGTATGGAAACAATTAGAAGATCTTCTTTTCTGTCTTACTGCTAATTTACTCTCTTTTTGAGATGTTCTCACTATGCAGTTCAAGCTGGCCATGAACTCACTGTTGTAGCCCAGGCTGTTCTCGAACTCACACTGATCCTCCTGCCTCAGCCTCCCAAGTGCTGGGATTACAATAAAGTGCCACCATGCCCAGCTTCTGTCTTACATTTCTATGTGAATGGGCTGGAACTTGCAGGCTACTCTAGTTGCAATAGTAAAGGTGTAGAGCCTGAAGATAATATTCTCAAGAAATAGCAAAGAGCTATCAGCCTATATACCTGTTTACCAGTAATATATGCTTTTTATAAAAAAATTGCAGGATCACTATTATAAAAACATGAATTTTAAGGATAAGTTAATATTTTAATGAGGTTAAATTTAGCACTAAAATTTATTTTTAGCATACAGAAAATATTCAGCATATATTTGTTAAATGAATAAAAAAAAATCATCCGTAGTTTTGTAAAAACAATCAATGATTTTGTTTTATAGTAAGGTATAATACCATATTTTTTTAGACTCCATAATACACTTAGTGCCACAGAGTTGTTTCATAGTGAACTTAAAACTAAAATTCATGGTTTAAAGTTTTTCTACCAACTTTTTTCTGGATATTACCCAACAAAATAGAGAATGTCATAAAACAATGAAAATATGAGAATTGTAAGCAGAGAGTTTGATATAGAGTTTACTAATATATTCAAATATATTTGAAATGATCAAGTTGTTTAAACTTTCTGTGTTCCTTAGCTTGTTATAGTAATCAGTACCCTCTGGTTAGTGTAGGTTTTCAGAGTTAAGTAAGTTAAAAAGATATATACAGTCTGTGTTGCATTCATTAAATGTTACTCTTTGATGTAGAAAAAAGTGTTTCTTCCTAGTTACATATACATATCTTGCTTATCACAGTCATTATTATTAATATTATATATCAACCCCCATCTAGGCACTAAAAATTTATGGACATTATTTATAATTTTTCATACCTATGTAAGGATACTTTAAGAAGTGGTAATGTCAGGTGACAGAAAGTTGTATGTATAGGCAAGGCTCAGAGCTTACGTTAAGTGAATGAGAACCGATGTTCCACAAATACTATAGCTGTGGAGTGGGTAGAGTCTTTTTCATTCATTTTATTTAACAAACATTCTTATTAGATATGAACATTTTTCTAAATATTATACAAGTAATTTCACATACATATAGCAGTTTTGCACATCGACAAGATGAGCACTTAATACACATTGCCTTTATTCTTGAGTATAAATGCTGTTCCCATCCCACCTATGGATGTAACTCATATATTTGAGATAATTTTTCATCAATACCCTCATCTGAATAGCATGAGCTTAGCAGTGCCCAACTCAAAGAGTTACTATTATAATTAATTTGGACAACTGAGCAAGAAACTATGAATGCCTGCCACATGGCAGTAAGTGTTCTCAATATATCAATATTGTCACTATTATTATTTTCAACATTTCCATAGATATGGAAAGCATATCTCCAGAAAGCTAGCCACCAATGTGATGTAAGTGAATAAACTAAAAATATGTTGATTTTTTTTTTTTTTTTTCTGTTAGCTGACTCTCAGTCTTGGACATTTGCAATTATGACCTACTTCCTTAGAAATTACCCTTGGCTTTCCTGCAGTCAAGAAAAGCTCACAGGCTGTCAGCTTCACCCTGTCAGGGATGATTAGAAGTGGACAGACTCCAGGAATTTGAAAATTGAAGTAGATGAGTTCAAGCATCAATTCCATGTTGCAACAGACATCCCCATTATGTAACTCTAGTGCAAAGGAATCATGTCACAAAACAAGTTTTCAGCTCTATCCAAATCCAGTGTGAGGTTAATTGCTTACTTGCACATAAACCCAACTCACATTCCCACTTTTAATCAAATTTTCCATTCAGAAAATAAAAACTACATTCTTGGAATCATAAAATGGATGAATTGATACCTTGCAAGACAGAGTGTAGATGTCTCTGTTCACAGCTTTGCTGAGTTCTTGCTTACCACATTGTTTTGTTACTGTTTTAAACCTATTCAAAATGTTCACCCAGTTTTATTCTGCTCACTTCCAGGGTTCATTGCCTTTCCTTAGGTCCCTGCCTTTTTCTTTTTTTAAACAATGGCCTATGCCTTCATGTTGACAAAAGATGACAGTATGATACATTTTACACTTGCAAATAGCTACATCTGTGACTTTTTCAAATAAGATTTTCGACAAGTGTTTTCTGTTCTCAAAGAAAATTCTCCTTCTTTGTACTTTACAAATAAGGAACTAAGTGGGAAATTGACCAAACAGAAACAGAATTAACACTAATGAGTGTTTTGAAAAGCTTCAGTAACTTCAGATTTGATTTCAGAAACTTCATACTTGATTTCTGAATAGGGTATTAATTATGTAGTGAAGAGCATAAAGCTCAGGCTATCCCTTTAGAACAGCTTCCCAAGGCCATCACTTTCGCAGCTGAATACATTCCTAATACGATCATCCAGGGAAACAAGAGTGTTGATGGCGGCACTGGATAGCCTACGGAATCAGTTATGAAGTCTGCCCTCCTCCTGCCGCACGTCCACGTTTCACCATTTTCTTTCTCACCAGCAGTCGCACAATGTTATGAAAGTACAAGTGAATCTCAAATTACAGATAGAAATTATACAGCTACAAGCATTATCTCTCACAATATGTAGTTCAGGTTGGCATATTTCCACACATAATGGAAGGTGTGCTGGAAGAAACTCAAAAGAATTTGGCATAAGTCCCAGTACTAGCAGTTTCTAGTTCTTTGACCTTGGGCAAGTCATTTATTCTCTCTGGTTTATAATTTTCCACATCTTCAAATGTATGTGGTAGCTCCTCCTGTGCTGGGTGTGAGGATAGAATACAGTATCTGTGTTTAAGTTCTGTGGTCCTATTCCACGCACCATGGAAGTATGGATTTCAGTTGCTTCCTCCTCTGCTTTAGTTTCAAACATGATGAAAAGCACAGTTGAATGTTAGGGTGAATTGTGAAACATCAGAAGTTTAAGAGCAACTTCTAGCACTGAAGAAATCTTTGCATCATCTGATTATTTTATGCCAAAACTCCCCATTATTTTCATTAGAGTTAAAAAGAAGAGAAAAAAGCATGGTTAGCCTAGTTGGCCATTTACTTCCTTGACACTGATGTTTACTATATTTATTATTGTGTGTCTTATCTCTATAACTTCTTCACAATCCTGAAAGTATTTTGAAACACAACAGAGCTCAGAGTCTTTATCACTGACCGCCTCTCTGTTCAGCTCTTAGCATTCAAATGATGGGTGAGCTGATCTAGGCACACCATGACATGGGAGACAGCTAGGAATTACAGTTGGCTTGGCACAGCTCTCCCCATTTTCTCTCATTTTGGTCAACCAGATTTTCACAGGATCTCAGATTTTCCTCCAACTGTGAGGGAGTCTGAGTGAGTTAATATGGGGAGTCATATAAGCTGTGATCTTCTTCTACAGGCTATGATCTTACTGGTTGATCATAATTTGGATCCATGTTATAAATTCCTCATTTTTTTTTTTTCTATAAGATTTCTTTTGAGAGGTTGGATCATTGCCAATCCAGTTTGGACTCCTCATTTCTCTAGGGCTTTATTCCTATTCTCACCTCCCCTTTTCTTTTCACAAATATGTTTTCATACTTTTAAAAAATTATAATGTATGAGCCTTGCAGGATGGCTCAGTGGTGTAAAGCGCCTGCTTAGGAAAGCTTGGGCAGCTACAGGGACCACGGTTTGAACCGCTGCAGCACATGCTGTGCCAGCCCTGCCCTCAGGGCAAGCTGAGGCGGCCATAAAAATAAATAAACAAACAAAAGTTCTGAAACAAGAAAAAAAAATAAAATAGAAAATTATAATGTGGCAAATTCAATACATTGGTCTTCAAAAGTCTTTGTTGTTTGTGTATCCACAAATATCATTGTGTTCATATCATTTTGAAACACTGGAAAGATGAAAATGAAAGTATTAGTGCAAGGGATTTTTTTTTTTTTTTAATACGACATGTCGGCCGATTGGGTGGTTCTTCATTTAGTGTTAGTATTCTCTTTCAAACTGAGAGGAAGACTCAGAGAAGTATAAGAAGAGTCCTTGTTTGGGAGTTTTTGTCTAAATGAACACATTTCAGAATGTTTTCTGGGTAGGGTGAGAAACTCTAGCACGCTAAGAAAATTGCTGTTTTAAAATGAAATCACTGCACTGCGTGATGAAATGACATTGTTGACATTTTAGAATAGCAAAATCAAGATTTAATAAAAAGGCCTTGCCTTATAGGATTTCCTTATAAAGTCTTATTTTTAAAAAGTAATTCAAAGATTCTTCCTTTTAAAAATTTAAGTAGGGAAGCCAATCTTAGAAAGTAAAGCCTTATGCTTATACACAAAATCAGTCAACTTTCAATTTATCAATTTATTTTGAGATGATGTTCAATTATTTAACATTTATTTCACATAAAAACTTCCATTTATTTTTTTTCAAAAGAAGTTATTAAAATTCTAGTACCTTAGTATGCATATATAACCTTATAATAATACTCCCCAGAAAATATTGAATCAATAAATTAATCAATATTAGTCTGGAGTCTACAAGAGTTGCAAAATACATTGATGGTTTCTTTTTATAGCTGGAAAAATTGATTTCCATTACCTGGTTACTGATTTTTAGATTTTTTAAAACTTGTTTTTGGGGATACTATAAGAGCGCTGCATTACAAATTAAAATAAAAAAGCAATATATGTAACAATTTGAAATAATTTCTTTATGATAAGCAAAAATACTATTTTTAGTACTTTATGAGCAAGTGAGATGGTGAAAAGGAAAAAAATACAATGCTATTGTAATGAGATGAGAAAAAGTAGTAATTAAATATAAAACAAAATATGTATTAAATTTTGGCAATTTTAATGAAAATTGAAAGCGTTTGTACTATCCTCTTAATGCTTTTGGGCCACATCTTGAATTTTGGATTGCTTTTACATTAGACATAAGCATTATTTATTTTATTGTTTAATTGTACATCATAAAACTCTTGGTGATTAATGTCAGGGTTCCTACATTTCTCTTGCCTTCGTTCACTCTTGCAGTGCTTTCTTTTTTAAGCAAAATAAATTAAAGAAAAAGTGATTTGTGGTAAGTTCTAGTCCTAGTATGAATTGCTGAATCATTATATTGATTTTCTAACATGGCCGAAGCCCTTAAAACAACAGCTTATCTTCCCAAGACCACCAACCCACTTCTTCTCCAACTCAGCTCAGCGTACAATTTCCTTTCACCCTTCCACCTGCCTCAAAGAAGACCCCCAATCAACTCCCTCAGGTATATGTAAACACCCTTTTCAAATTCCACCATTAGCAAAAGGCCATACAAGTCTCGGCCTCACTTTATTCCAAAGGAGAGAATCCCTCAGTTACCCACGTTCTCTCCAGGTCCTTGAAGATAATAAAGCCCCTTTTCCTTTTTGCATTCTGCCTGTTTCTTGGCCACACCAAGCACCTGCAAAAAACTATCAATTTGCTCCATAATTTCCAGTTCTCACCTGAAATCTCTATCAGATTTGCCTCTTACCATTCCACAGTAAATACATGCCACGTAATTCCCATTGGATTCTAGTATGCTGACATCTATCATTAATTTTAACGGTTATATTTTGCAGAGATGTAAGAAAGGGACAAAAGGAAATCTTAAAACAAAGATGTTAATTTGGAAACGTTTTTTCCGCTTTTGATTTAAAAAAAAGAAATGGAAATACAAATGTTGGAATAAATTTTCTAAGGAAAAATTGAGCTACAGAGACAGAAGTATAATGGAGGCAAATCACAATGGTCGTCGGAGGCCACTCGAAAGGTGGCCTGTTTTCCTTGTGCTGTGCAGAGCCAATAGGAGTCCAGGATTCACCTGTGCTGACTTGTGATTTAAGTGGAGCAGTTTTCTGCAGAATTAACAATAGAAGGCAAGAGGGGGTGGCGCTGAGGGGGCGAGTGAGGTAACTCATCATGACAAGTGCACAGCTGTCCTACAAGAAAATCTATCAATACAGGAGCAATAATGAATTTGATAAAATTGTGTGATGTCCAGTAGTGAACATGTCCAGCAACAATTAATGTCCATATGCTGATGATTTCAATATAAATTATAGCATGCCATTTAGCAATAAAATGAATAAAACACTGACATACTAAAGTCTGAACAAAATTTGTAATACTATGTTATACAAAAAGATTCATCTCAACAAAGGGTGTCTTACATAGTTTCATTAATTTGACATGTCTACAGCACACAGATCCTCAGAGGCAGCACAGAAATGTAGGGTCAAGGAGTGGGTTGTAACAGGAAATAACTGCTGTTAGCTGTAAGCTTTTGGCTTTTTTTTTTTGGTACTGGGATTGAACTCATGATGTTGTGCTTGCCAGGAAGGCACTTTTGCCACTGTGCTATCTCCCTGGCCCCAAGATTCCTTCGGAGTGCTGAAGATCTTTTAAATGGAATTAGTGACTGAACAAGTCTATAACTATATGAAAACCATTAAATTAATTTATCATATGTGAATTATATCTCAATAAATATTTAAATAAATGTAAAACCGTAAATGATGACATCGTAACACGATCTTCCCAAATCAACCCAGTCAAAAGCAGAAATTTCACAATTCTGTAGTAAATCTGTACAGAATAAACTCAACCTTGATTCTTTGAGTAACTATTCATGTACATAATAAGTATGATAGACTATACATTATATATTATATATATATTGTATATGCTATGTTATATGTAGTTGTCTATAATTTGCTTTTAGGTTATTTTATTAGTACATCATATACACGTACTCTTAACATTCATCTTATGAAATTCGAAAATAAATCTTGACTCTTTATTCCCCCTTCGCCTCTTTTCCCTTCAACCCCTTTTCTCTTCCTTATTACAAAACCTGTTTCCAATTTCTCCCTTATCCTCCACCTTTTTTCTTTTCCCTGCAATCCTTTCTACTTCCTCCTTCCTCCTTGCTGGTTTCTCTTATAAATTGCCATGAGCCCTCATGTGGGAGATGTCTGTGGAAGTAAAACATCTGATATTCCTTGTTTCTTTTAGTTCTTGACATTGTATCGAGTTAGCACATTTATGTCACTATAATAACTCGAAATACCATGTTCACAGTCTTGTGTATTTAGTTTGTGATTATACACTTTGATAAAGATGTATCTTTTGGTTTAAGAACTTCTAGTACTACACAGAAGTTGTAAAAACTTCCAAAACATGCTTGTCCCTAATCTCTTGCCTGGTTTATTGTTTGACTCTATGACACTCAGCTCTTTCTTACTCTGGACAGAATTAAGCAGAGGATTAAAAATAGGAAATATTTTAAAGAAAAGGAGATAAATTTATAACCCATGAAATTTAACTCATTTCATGATTATTTTATCTATTAGCTAATTTTTCTTATCATATGCTATCATTAACCTTGGGAGCAGAAATCAACAGAGCTAGGCCCAGCACAACTGCTTCAGTGGAAGCAAGTGTCTCAGTAATGTAAACAAGTGTCAAAAAGCAAACACTCGGAACAAGTTTACACTACTATTTTGCTTACCAAAATGAAAACAAAGAAAAATTTTGTTTGTTTGTTTGTTTTTTTGTCTTTTTGAGACAGGGTCTCACTATGCAGTTCAGGCTGGCCTTGAGTTCACTTTTGTAGCCCTTGCTGGTCTTGAACTCGCATCAATCCTCCTGCCTCAGCCTCCCAAGCGCTGGGATTACAGGCGTGTGCCACCACGCCCAGCTCTGTATTTTTTTTTAAACTAGAAGTCTTTTGTTTGCAGGTATGAGTGCAAAAACTAAACAATGATTCTTAAAATTATTTTATTTTAGACACAAATGTGTAATTCCTTTCTTTTTGCTCAGACAGATGTTCAGCCACATGCCTAGCGTGGAGTTCCACAGTCACGTCAGGGTCTGGAATTTTACCAGGCCCCAAACCCTGGTTGTGTGTCCAACCAGAGTGCATCCCCTTCATCTCTGCTCTACAACTGTCCCTCAGTCTAGAGCCAGGCACATATCGCAGTCAGCAGCCTTGCATTAAAGGAAAGCAAGAGAGAGCGGGACCAGTCTGGAGTTGGGACAGACAGCCCAACTCTTTCCCCCGATTTCTGCCTCGCACGACTCTCCTGCTTCACTCTCTGCTTCCTCCAGCCTTGAATTTGATCCTGGTTTCTGCTGAATCCTGCCAAGTACAAGAGTCCCCACCTCTGCTGTAGCAATCTTCTCTGATAATTTTGTATGACTTTCCTTTGCCCTCATTTATCAATATTATCCCATCTGTTCTGTGTGCTTGAGAAATGCATGAAAATATTGTTCTTAAAGATTTTTTTTTAATCCTGTACTACAAATGACCTTCTTTGCAATATTTTATTGCAAAATGGTACATATTTTCATTGGTACAAAAAAAGGTTTTTGTTTTTTCTCTCCTCCATTAAATGGGATATAGTTAAGAGAGAGGCACAGAAATATGTTTTTCTATCATCTTATAGGAAATCATGAAATTAGTGTTTCTATGTATCTGAATTTAATTATACTTACTTGCAGTTGATGTAGGCATCTGAGAAACTGTGGGGAGAGGGTTAGTTAATTGATTCTGGCCTTTGTTATAGCATACCACTGGCCATTCTGCACTCAAACTCCCTTCTGATCTGTCTCATGAGCATGGAGTGTTGACTTTGGGTTTTATTGTGTGTGGCACTGTTGGAGAGATTTATGATCTTCACTTTTAGTTCTTTAGGAAGATTATACCCCTGAATATGATCACCCTAAATATGAATTTCTAAACAACAATAGTATAATACATGGAAAATGGTATATAATATATTCTCCATTCCTGACTGGTGAAGAGTTCAAGATTCTAATCTTACATCATGCTGATTGTACTGTCTCAAATATGAGACTTTATTTGTAAACACACATTTTTTTATAAACCATATATTTGATTTTACTTTTAATCATTCATCATCATTACCTTTTGCTTACTTTCTTTTCTTTTATTTACTTTTAAAATGAGATAATAATATATATCTCTTACATATCTAGTGGACTAAAATTATTTCACAAAATTTCAGATCCTGTGGCGAATTTTACATCTGTATGTTTCTCATTAATTGAAGAGAACGTTGGTGCATTTTACTTTTATTTTTCCTATTTATTTTTTCTCTAAAGTTAGACAATCATATGAATCTACATAACAAACAGAAGCAGATAAGGAGCACATTCCTTTCACATTTACTCATGAAGTAATGATATCGTTTTTTCAGTGTTCACACATGTACAACAGAATAAAAGACAAATCACTAATTATCTTCCTCCTTTTCATTTACACTTTCTGATATCCCACGTGATCAATATGTGCATTATATGTTTTTACCTAGGAAACATTGTTATTGAATGCTAAATATTTTTCTAAACATTGTACAAGTAATTTCGTACTCATATGCCAGTTTGCTGATATAAAAAACGAGGACTTCACAAGAAAGAGCACAATTCACTGAATGAGCACATCGCCTTTATTCTTGAATATGATTGTTGTTGCTGTCCCACGTAGGGATGGAACTGATATTTAAGATAACTTTTTATCAATACCCTCTTGTGAATAGTGTGAGCATAACCATGCCTGACTCAAAGAGTTACTATGGTTATGACTTTGGCCAACATACCGAGAAATTTGGAATACGTAGCACAAGGTAGTATGTATCCTAAATATGTCAACTATTAACATCATTACTATTGCTGTTTTCAACATTACGCTCATCAGCAAAGAAATAAGATAATATTATAATCGATAACTGTCAATTATAATTGATAACTCACTCCAAGTATCAAATTCTAAGGAAGTTCATTTACTTGATTTTTATCCATAAACTTTATGATTACTGTAGGTAACCTATTATTTATGATTACTTAATATGACTGCAACCCTAAAGGAAGAAATTGAATAACTTAAATGTGACTTGAAAAATGTCAATAAGATGATAAAACAAATGTAATAAAATCTTTGTTTGTTTGTTTGTTTGTTTTTGGCTTTTTTGTCCCTGCAGTGCTAGGGATTGAACTCGGGACCTTGTGCTTGCCAGGTAGGCACTTATTCTTCTGAACTATCTCCCCAGCTCCTATAGTAAAATCTTTGTAACCACAGAAATTTTGTTCATATTGAATGAGAGTGGAAGAGAGAATCATTAAATACTTCATCAGTCACATCTAGAAAAAGATTTGGTAATTTACAATTTGTGTATAACTGGAAAACTCTGCATCACAGGATATGTAGCAGCACACAGACGTGAGTGCACGCTTCCGTGTACAGACAGGTTAGCTGCTCTTCCTCATACCATGTGAAAGTATAAAGATTTGATGCTTTTTACTTCATTATGAAAAATCTTTTGTCATTTAAGTAATTCAAGTAGTTGTGAGTAATTAAACAGACCCATTTAGAATGTGATCTTGTGATTGTCTTTGTTTTGCATTAGATTTCTTAAAGAGCATGCAAAGAGAAGCGGCAGGATTCTTGCTCTTTCAAGGCTCATTCCTTCCTAGGAATTCAACTCTGAGTGTGGTGTATGCTAAGTTAACACTCTACTAATAAGACATATACTCTAGAGAGGCAAAGAATAAACCCAAAAGATAGTTTGCATAACATTCTGAAGCACATCAAACAAATGTAATTACCAAATACAGTAATCAAGCATAAATTTTACTAAATATGTGTGCATTTTCTTAAGTAAATGCTTTGAATACAGCTAACACTTAGATGAATGTTTCATTCATACATATTTTTGTGGCATTCGTTACTATACTACTATGGCATACAGAGACAGTAGAGAGAGAAAAACATATCCGAAGATTATTAAATGTTAGCCTAAATGAAGACTTAAAATTATAATTTCAGAGTGATTTCAATTACAATTTTTAAAGTGCCATTTTATATTATAATTTACACTTAAATCATGATTAAAAAGAAAACCTTTTTTATTATCACTTACTATACTCTTATAATACTAATATCTCATTGCAGATAACTTTGATCATCCAAATGTAATAAAAAAAGATTATCACTGTTTGTCCAAATATTTATGAATAGGAATGCATATTTTATGACATTAGTTTCCACTAACATGCCACACTCACAATGTATATTGCCATATATCCACTCACACAGCTTTAGCTCTGTTACTTATTTTGACCAATAGGCATCTGTCGCAACAGCACAAGTTGAAGCTTATTGGGAACTCACACTGGCGCTGGCGCAGCATATGGCCCCTGTGGTTGCCTACGTTTTCCTAAGCCAGCTCTTGAGACTGCTGGACCATCTCACCTTCCGAGGAACCATTTAGACTTAAATCTAGGAGATACTTTGAGTGCATATACACAAGTGAACTCATTAAAGCCAAGCGGATATATTATCCAAAGAAGGCGAATCCAGATTGTGAAAACACTACCCCAGAAACTAATAATTATTGTTTCAAACACAGGAAGTTGACATAGAAATGGTACTTCATATGTAGGGTTAAACTCTCCAAAATCTTTACAGTTACAAACGGTGTCAAAATGACAAATACAATATTAAAAAGAACTAGAGTTGGAGGTGAACTAAATGATGATGAAACTATTTTGTAATAGCAAAGCAATCAGAAAACTATGAACAATATCAATTGGCATCTTTTTATTTGTTAGGTAAAAAAACAATTAAGGTGGTATTATATTGCAATTGGAATTAGAGGACTTGATAACTTTTAAGTTAAAAATACTCCGTTTTCAATACATTAAATTAAAAAAAAAATAAAAGACATTTAAATTGAGAAATTACTTCAGAATTTGAATCACTAAGCAATGTTGCTGTACAATACTTTGGTAAGATATTATAAAAATTGACAATAATATCTAACGAACCTTTTTTTTTTTTTTTTTTTTTTTTTTTTTTTTTTTTTTGGCTTTTTGAGACAGGGTCTCGCTATGCGGTTCAGGTTGGCCTTGAGCTCACTTTTGTAGCCAAGACTGGTCTCGAACTCACACGATCCTCCTGCCTCAGCCTCCTGAGTGCTGGGATTACAGGCGTGCGCCACCATGCCCGGCCATCTAACGAACCTTTTTGTGATACTGATAATTCCACAAAAATCCATTAGTTCCAAAGTGATAAAATTTTTGAAAGATGATAAAATTAATAGGAAACTATGAATTTGTTAAACTTTACAAATTTGGAGAAAATAGCTTAACAATTGTCAAGATGAAATGTTTCTGAGACCACCAACCTTTAACAGAGATCAACTTAAAAAGCTATTCAAACATGCATATTCCATTAAGCCTCCACCAAAATACAAATAAAACAAATATGTTGTAGAACACAGAGTAAAAAGTCTGGAGCGGTGATGGCAAACCATGACATAAGTCCTGTGGCCTGGGATGCTTGTATTCCTGAAATTTCTAAGGTTTGTAGTCACCTTAGATGAGGACGAAGTCAGTCAGAGGAAAAGAAAACCACAAAGAGGACATAGACTCAGAGTGAAAAAACAAGATTCCTTGGCTCTTGAATATGGAATTCCATAGCCTGTTTAGCTACCTTTCAGAATCACCATGGACAAACGTGTAGTAAGCCCACCCATTCTGACCCGTGTAATACAAGCAGCTATGGTGGTTATCCTGTCTCTCCTTCTTCTCTCCCTCCCTCCCTCCCTCCCTTCCTTGCTCTGTCCCTCCCTCATTTCCTCCCTTCTTCCTTTCCTTCCCTTCCTTCCTTCCTTCCTTGCTTCCTTCTTTCCATCCGTCCTTCTTTCTTTTCTCCTTCCTTCCCATGTGCTGTTTGCATCTTTTTGGTTTTGAAGTCTACAAATCAAAAGTGGTTACAGTTCACAAGATTACAGACTTTATGAAGATGGGGTGGGTGGAACACATTAAAGGAAAAAAATACTAGAGAAAAGTAAAAGCTACAGTTGTTTAAATAACAACTTTTTTTGTGTTTCACTTGGGATTTTTGGTGTTAAATCATTTTTATGGATTCCATGATGATCTCGTTTTTGTCTGTTTAGATAAAATTGCACATTAGTATTGGTTTTAACTTCATTATACGTTCAAAGTGGCTCTGTCTTAGATTGTTGTTTTGTAAGACTGAAAGAATAGCAAAACCTAGCTAAGGCCAGGTTAGCTGCTATGAGCAGTGAGGTATAGATGTGTCATTTCTGCTACTGTATGTCCAATGTTGGCATTATTTTTCTTCTCTAGTCTACTCCCATCCTAGCATATTTAAATTTCCTTCACTCTAAAATTCTATTTTCCATCTGAAGTATTAATGACTCAAATATTAAAAGTACTACTGCATTCTGATCGAACCAAATTCAGAGAAATACATCAGATATCATCAATAATTTAATATATATCACAACGGGAGATATCCAGGACCTCTTAAAAATTTAAAGGTTTATTTTATACATGGAAAGAAATTTATTCTTTAGGTCCAATCCTTTAATCACGGTAAATTATTAAATTAATGTCTCCAATCAATCATGCCCTGGATATATGTACTCTCTGTAGTCCATTTACAAAACAACTTAAAGCTAGATTATGTGCTCTGACTTGATCCAAAGGAATTGAAGGAATAAGAACACATAATACTCCAATGTACAACAATCTGAGTTATTGCAAATTTTGAGTGAAAGCCACTTGAAATACAGCAGACACAAGATCAACCTGAATATTTTATTTTTGTTTCTTAAAAATGAACAATAGAACATGTTTAGGGAAGATAGCATTATGCCTGAAGGTAAATAACAGTCTTAGTAAAGGAAGGAAAACAATGAATTTTACATTAGTGCTTATTTTCTAGCTAGTTTTATACTGAATTTACCTCCTACTTGTAGTCCTTTTCTTTATCATCTTTACATTTTACTGGATTCTGTGTAATTAACACATATGTGTTCAATGGTGGCTATGTCTTTTAAATTTTTCCTTTATGAAATATTTATCATGTAAAATTTGTATTAAATAAATTATTATGCTATCTCCTGTTGAGTTACTTGTGAAAATTTAATTTTCAGTCTCAGTTGAAGAATTCCTAAAAGAAATGAGATTTTTTTTCTCTTCTACAAATATGAGCAAATATACTTCAGTCACAGATACGGTGGTCGTTTGAACAGTGATTAGTTTTCTTGGAATTCTGACATTTCTCTGTTTTTTCATAAGAATCCATTAGGAAATAATACCAGATGTTCCCAAAGACAGGTTTGCATAGTCATGAGAGATGTAAATGACACTATCTTGGTCCACCTGACCCCTCTGGACTATCAGGTGATAATGGTCATGGTCATGGCTATGGACAAAACTAATACTGTAGTCAGATATCTATGCCCATCTCACACTGATAAACTCACCCCATATAAAACCAAATTTATGATTTGTTACTTCCTCAATGGTATATGAATACTTTTGTGACTTAGTACACAAAATATTGTTATTGATGAATATCAACATTTATAACAAAAGAATTATAACTGTGTATTTTGTATTAAACTTTCATTTATTCTACAAAAAACTACTTGCTTTGATGGGAAAAATCATTGGTTAAAATTCTACTGAGAATGTTGTAAGAAAGAAAAATGAAAAAAGAGTGTAATTAAACATACAAACAAAAGAACTCTGAGATGCTGCTTCAGCTCAGACTCTAAACAGAAGAAGCATCAGGTGAATTGTATTACCAAATAGGCTTTGAATTGAAACATGATATACAGTATGCTGGTCTATTTTGGAAATTCAAATTTACAAGGGGAATATGATCAATCATTTCAGATATGATTTTCATGCTCTTTAACATTAGTGAAACATAGTTTACCTTGTCAATCAAGTGATGACATTATATTCTGTTGAACAATGGTACCTAGAAAAACTTACTTCTCATTTAGAAGAAGTACAACTAGCTGCATGCTTCAGACCATTGACAAAGCTCAAATCCAAGTAGAATACTGAATCAAAATAATAAAATAAATTTCACAAATTTATATTTGATCATCTATAAAAATATTGGTGTATAAAATTTCTTAACTGTAACAAAAATTTTACTGTAAAATAACATAATTTTATATTTCAAAAGTAATAATATATATTTTTTTTGGTTTGGAGGATTTTTTTTTTTAATAGCTGGCTCTGCCTGCCCTGGGGGTGGGGCTGATGAAGCATGTGGTGCCAGGGATTGAACCGTGGTCCCTGTGGTTACCCAAGCAAGCTCTTTAGACCACTGAGCCAATTCACAGGCCAAGTGGCTTTGTTTTGAGAAGGTATGTGTTATAGTGTTGTTGTGTTTTAATTAGTATATGTATGTGTACTGTATTTCTGTTTCAAAACAGAAAGGTGCTGTTCTAGCAGCTTTTATTTATTTATTTATTTATTCATTCATTCATTCATTTATTCTTTGCCACAAGATGTGTTTTTTATTATTTAAATTTAACAATGGTTATATTACATATTTTCATTATCAGATCACTTTAGATTAATAGATATAGGTATATAAGATTGATCAAACAATTTAAGGGGCCAGGGAGATAGCTCAGAGGCACAAGTGCCTGCCTGGCAAATGCAAGGTCCTGAGTTTGATCCCTGGTTCTGCAAAAAAAAAAAAAAAAAAAAAATTTAACATTAACACTTTCAATAAACATTACTTCTTTTTAAAATTATGCTTATCCTTGTTGTTGTGGCCAACTCATGCTGTCCTGGGGGTGGAACTGGTATAGCATGTGGTGCTGGGGATCTAGCCACAGTCCCTGTGGTTGCCTGGCCTTGCCTAAGCAGGCACTTTAGACCGCTGAGCTATCTCGCCACCCGTACACTTATCTTTGCCAAAATTATTCTTGTAACTACCAGAGGAACATGTACGTCATAAATATCTGTCTCACTTAGTCATCTCTCATAGCTTGGACAAATACCAGTCACTCAAAATTAAGGAAGGAAAGGTTTATTGAGCTCACAGTTAATGGAGGTTTCACTCATTCATTCATTCATTCATTCACTTGTTCATTCATTCATTCAGCTGGCTCCCATTCATTCATTCATTCATTCATTCACTTGTTCATTCATTTAGGTGGCTCCAAGCAGAGCGGCACATGGCAGGAGCAGCCATTCATGGTAGCAACAAAGAGCAAGAGAACAAATGAAAAGATCATCAGTAGCAATGGCTCTAGAGAATGAGCCTGCCTCCCTCATTCTGCCTTCAGGCTGGCTGTAGCACTCACATCCATAATCCCAGCAGTACTTGCGCCCATAATCCCAACAGATCTCGAGTCCATCACAAACTCTAGAAGTGCACCCCATGACTGCATGAGGCTTTGGGGGGACAACTAGCCACGACCTATAACAATATCCTAACTGTAAAAATGAGTATGTGTCCTTAGCAAGATTTCCATAGAAGTCATAATTAGTTCACTGAGCATCTGAGGACACAACTTCATCAAAAAATGCAGACAGCGTATTGAAAAACAATATGGTATTTTTTTTTTTTTCTGTTCAGCTCACAAAAATGTGAAGCTATAATTTCGGAAGCATAATAAATTATTTGAATCTTATTTTTTGAATAAACTTTATAGAACTATAATTTGCAACAATATAATTGACATTTCAAATGAACTGTTAATGAGTTTTGACAAATAGAAGCAGCTGTGAAATTACCATGAAAACAAACATTTGTGTTGCTCTAGATGTTTTCTCCGTAACATTTCTTAGTCAATTCAATCATCTACCTTCATCCTTGGAAGCCACTGTTACGATCAGTATTATTTTTCCTATTCTTAAATTTCTACAGATATATAGCCTTTATATCTGCATTTTTCATTATTTTAATGATTTTGAGACATTTATAATTTGTTCTTATCAGTAGTTTCCTTTCATCATTACTAGATGTAAAAATTATAAAAAATATATAAAATAATTTCCACTATGAATTCAAATTTCAAGGATTGCCAAATAGCTCAGTGGATTAAAATGCCTGCAAGCAGGTTCGGGGACGGGGGTGGGGGGTGGGGGGTGGGGTTCACACCTGGCCCTGCCATGCTGGCTCCACCCCTGCAGTCTCCTGGGACAGCAATTGAGACTGGGCATTTTAGCATGGGCCTATAATTCCAGATTTTAGGAGGGTGTAAACAGGTGGATCACTACAAAAACAAACAAACAAACAAACAAACAAATAAATAAATAAATAAATAAATACATAAATTTCATACCAATAAAATAGGTGATAGAGTTCTGTGTTTTCAGTGTCAACTACATATCTGCATAAAAAGGATTCTTCTAATTTTTTTTCAAAAAAATGAGAAATGGTTTGATGATTCACTACATAATAAATTTCACAATAATGAAAAGCTCTTTGTGTTACTTGGAGAGTAATTTTAGTACTACAAAACTAATTTTAAAAGTAGAGTCTGGCTAAGTTAATGTATCTTATAAAAATCTTTTAAATTTCCTGATGTGTTAAATATGCATATTGTTTAGACAAACATATATCACAAAATTTAAGATTCAGGCCAATGTTTACTCTGGTTGGGAAAGTGAATGAGGTACGGATGTATGCAGCATTAATTAAATATAAGTAATTCTAATTCTTAAGCAATATGTTCATTAATTAAATTACAGAATCAAAATAAGTAAAAAATCATATTATGAATTAATAAATGTCATTAATAAAACTGTATGCACATTGACTGTGAGAACATAAATGAAAAATAGTGCATTTGGGACAGTTTAAAGAAAACATTGGATTGCTTCAGAGAATCATCCCAAAACATAACATGGCTATGATAGAAATAAACTGAGGCTTAGAATATTCACATTTTCATTGTATTAGAAAGAATTGTTATAAATTCTACTTTTTTGTTTTTATTTTGGGAATTTATAAATTAGACTTTTCAATACTAATAATGTAGACTCTATCCACATTATTTCATAACTCTAACTCATTGTCACGAAGATCTCTGGAAAATCTCATTGTCTGAAAATCTCTGCCAAGCTATAATGTGTATGTTCTGAAGTCCAACAGCCAATGCCATCCTTTCCTTAGCAGAAACTTCCAGAGCCTGTTCTTCTGAGATCTGACCAGTGTCCCACCAAATATAGCCTAAAGAATTCCTACTCTACTTTTTCTTCTAAATTTTCTAGACCATTTCCTGTTGTTAGAGTTTTGTCCAGTGCCGAAAGAAACGATGAGAAGCCCAGATGAATGTTGCTTCAGAGGACTCACTGAGATTTTTCTTCCAGTGAGCCTTGAGCCTCAGAAGCCTATTCTTTTTGTTCAGCATTAAAACAATGGCTAAGGAATATACGTCTCTACTTTAATAGACACAGCGTATTACAGACACGTAGCTCACGCAAAGGCGAACAAATAAAACTTTAAGCAGGGAGGAGGCACCCATTGGTGTCATGTAGCAGATAAACAAAGAACAGGTCACGCAGGGGATGAGCCACAATCTGGAACCATGAGCGAACAACAGAAGGCAGGCCTCCCTAGGCTCTGTTTATAATTCGAGGACAGGGCACCCACAAGAGCAGCGACCATCTAAAACTCCAAGCCCCAGCTTTCCAAGACTCCTGAGCAACAGAAGGCAGGCCTCCCTGGGCTCTGTTTATCATTCGAGGACAGGGCACCCACAAGAGCAGTGACCATCTAAAACCCCAAGCCCCAGCTTTCCAAGACTCCTGAGCAACAGAAGGCAGGCCTCCCCGGGCTCTGTCTATAATTCACAACTTCTCGGGACACCAACTGGTCTTCAAACCTATCTCTATGTCACTACATCTAATGATCTTTCAATTAAGCAGATTTGCAATACTGACTAACTCTGAAAAACTGGAAAATTTACTAATTGAGGCTATATCTTCCAGCAAGTTCCTTCATATTGGATACGTTTGTTTTCCATAAAGCCCACTTTAGCAACTTGACTAGAATATAGTTCCATGATTGTTTATGGAAAGTATTTTCTACCAAGACGTGTTTCTTTCTTGAAAGTACTGGAATTAAGAAACAGCCAACAGAAGTGAGTTTAGTGAGTTTAAAATACCTTTTGTTTTAATCACTATCTGAACTATGTTTTAGTACTCTTTATTTTATTCACGGATCAAATTTTGTTTAGCTACTTATACCACTTTCTATTTTCCAGCGTCTTGACAGACTTACAGTCCCTGCCTCTCATAGAATGACACCTTGGAAATACAGATTCTAAGATTAGGAACACTATTTGAATTTATGTATATTTTCACATAGATAACACAAAGTTATGAGGCAGCATAAATTTTTCATTCAATTTAGAAAATGGTTTTATAAAAAGTCTACACTTTTCTGATTCTGATTTAAATGAAATATTTCATAGAAACCATGCCTTCCTAGAGATTGGAAAACCTCATGGTCATGCTTAAAGAAAACTTTTTAATAGCATAGAGTCAAGAGCATCTACTGATAACTTTTATAGAATCACTCAAGCCTCCTATCATGTGATAAACTCATTGCAGGTCATCATTGTTTTCCTAGCTGCACAAATATTTATTGTATATGCATTGTATGTGTTACAATGTTTGTCATTAAAGAAGTTTGAAAGCTATAACCTGTTAGACATGTCAAAAAAGCTCTACATATTAACAGATGTCACTAAACAATATAAAATCAGTTAACCAGTTTTCCTTTAAAAATATCTTATCCTATATATCATTTTCAATTGATCTCTTTTAACAAATGGATACATCAATGGTAGGGGAGCTGGGTTTGCTTAGATCTGAGATGTTCAATTTGGAAGTATTTGAGTTTTGCTAATGTCTAAGATTTTTTAATACTGTTTCTCCTGTTTATGGCACATGATTAGTGAATTATGTAAGTGGCATTTTTTTTCACATTTCAAAGGGCCTTTATCACAATGAATGCATCTGTCCCCAATTTTAATGTAGTCATAATTGTGCACACTATTTCTAGTGGCACTATTTTTAGGTTTACCTTACCTCAATAACTGCCTGCACTTTTACTTCCCCTGCAAGAAGTAGAGGATTGAGAAAAAAATGTTTCCTTAGATAGCATTTAAGTGATACTTTGAAGCTAACAAATTTGTAAGATTCTCTGAATTTGATTTTGGTCATATAACTTGGTACATTTTAAACATGCCCTATGTGAAGTTCGTAATAATACTCATAGATTTTGTTGTAGGAATATATAATATAGCACATGTAAATTTTGAGATACTTAATAGATGAAGCATTCAATGTGCACTATTATTGCTATGAAAAATGGGTGGGATTTGATGAGGCAGGAAATAAACATTAAATCTGTGGAGGCTAGGCATGCAGCCATAAATGTAGGGAAGTCCATTGCATATATAAAGGCTCATTTGTTGGAAGTAGAATTTATATAGCAAGCAATAATAGCAAGCTACAATGGAATTATTAATTGTATATAGAATTTTGGAATCAGTGTTAGTTTACACATTCTGATTTTTCTAAGTAGTGTTCATTTTAACTTAATGAACAATTTTAAGAACTTAATAGCATTTAAGTTAATTTTTTCACAGGAAACTGTATATTTTCTATTTCAATGAAAATAACAAAGCTATCCTAGCAACTTATTTTATAGGGGTATCTACCCAGATAAATAAATTATTTACTACAAAGAGATGATAGCTATATGCAATAATTAAGTATTGATCACTAGACTTTGTAGGATCAAAATTGGAGAGACAAGTCACAGATGTTGGACACTGCCGTAATGTAGAGAAGGGGTAAGAAGTTCATACGCATGTCTGAATCTAGCTTACTCATCAAGAAAGATGGTGAATTATTTCATGAGATTGAGAAAGCACCCCAAAGCTTAAAAGATTAAATTTGATAGAAATACAAAATAAATTTTAATGGCTTAATAAGATTCTAAGTCATAAAATTCAAGATTTTATAGGCAAAATAGCACTCAGAGAAATAGCTAAATATTTTAACTTTGGAGAGGTAACAAGCTCTTAATTCATCACCTTAATCTTGTTTTGTCTTTTAGTTTGATATCTATCATTACTTTTGCTTCTTATATGTCTTATGTTTTGTCATGATTCCTCTAAGTTGACCTACTGTTCACCACTCTTATTTTGTGAGGGTTAACATTCATCCCTTGGCTCATTTTAGTCTTACAACGTCCTTTAAACTGGTGCAGATGTAAATCTTTTCCCAACTGTTCATGTTGCTACACTTGACTATGCTTCTTATAAATTTTCTATTCCTTTCAGTGATGGATTTTTACTTTTGTACTCATTCTTTTATGAAAAAATATATATTCATATACAATAATTTATGTATTTAGACAGGGTCTCACTGTGCAGCTCAGACTCATAGTGATCCTCCTGTTTTCAGCTTCCCCAGTGCTGGGACTACAGGCATGTGCCATCATTCCTGGTGTCAGTGGCTGGCTCAGTGTGCCTTGGGATGGGGCCAGCAAGGCATACAGTACCAGGAATCAAACCCTGGTCCCTGCATTTGCCTAAGCAGGCACTTCGTCTATTGAGCTATCTCACCAGGCCATGAAAGGTATTTTTAAAATATGACAATTGTTAAGCCCTTGACCTCCTCATCTGTAAAGGACAACACATTGGAATGAAAGAAGTTATATAGCAAAACTGTGACTCTCATCTTAAAGCCGTCAGAATTCATAAGTATGGACATTAACGTTTTCAATAAATTTAGAGTGGTTTTAAAAGATCTTTGTTGCTAAGTTACAGTGCAATATACTGGGTCAGACAGACTTGAGAGATGTTGCATTTGTCTATTTATTGTCTTAAGAATCCCCTAGGATGTTAGAAAGTCTATACTATTACAGTTTCCTCCAATATAGCCAAGTTTTTGATCTATTGAGCATACCTTTCTAATCCAAAATAAACTTAAAATATTCTGAAAGTCTTTTAGTAATTTGCAAGTATTCAGGTATCTAACCTTATATTTCTCTTGACCTTTAAGGTTACACATTCTTAGTGTGCTCTTGTTGGTTCAGGAAAGTGACACCAGGCTAACTTCTGTGAGTCAGACTAACACTTTATTAAGTTTTAATTAGATTTTTTTCTTTAAAACAAATGGCTCAATATTACTTTCATAAAGCAATGCTGAAAGAATCTGTCCACAAAACCTCAAAGGGGAACAGCGAGGTTACCTAAGCAATTTTCTGATATTATGGAATCAAAGAAAAACTGTTCAATGACAGGGCTCAGAAGCTGAATTTTTACATAAAGAAGATAGTGTCTCATTTGCAGCCCAACATTTGATATATAGATTCCTGGCATTATGTTTTTATCCTGTAATGCTGACACTCGTGGCAGCTTGACCTGCTACACAATTAGAATGTCCCATAGGCGTTTTAAATGTGTCTGCAGACCATATAATAGGAGATAAAGCTAAGGAAAAACTAAATAGCAAAGCTTATTGTTATCACTACGAGAAGGCTGCAACTTCAGAACTGAAGTTTTTATACCTGTCTCATACACAGGCTAAAAGTATTAAGTTGAGAGGAAATGGCAAAGTAATGTATAAAACAGTGTGCTTTTGTGCATGCATGTATATTCTATTCTTTCTCATTAGGAATGATATATAGAAGAGTCTGAAGTTTTCTCAGTATACATTCATAACTATAAGAAAGCCTAGAATATGATAACAACATCAATGGAGAGACAGAGGACTCAAAGCCAGAGGCATTTAACATACAGACCACAGATTGTACACAACCATGAGACCACAAGGAAGAGCTATCATGAGAAACTGGGAAGAAGAAGTGTATCCAACTAGCAAAAATATGAGCCACGCGGGTGCAGAATAGCACTGTCCAATAAAAATGTACGAGCTGAGGGAAGCATTTCACAGCTCATCATCCACAACAGGAGCCACAACCCACGTGCTACAGTTGAATAATTAAATTTTCACAGTGGTAACACACATATCTAACACTAATTTAAACTAAATATACTCATAAATACATATATCTTAATTTTTGAAATTACACACGAAGAAGTTCTAAAAGCGCAAGAAATTTACAGGATTTGGAGATTCTCTTTCCGTAGCATGCCTTTGCCAATCAGTCCTATAGAGTTTGTTTCCTTCTTCTAAACATTTGGTTGGGGAATACAGGAGGGGCTGACAGAGGCAACATTTAAATGTCACTGAACAAAGTCACAGGATTGGTAAGGAGAGACCGTTAAGGAAACTGAATGCTTTTAAAGGTCTTGAAATGAGTAGTTTCCTTTCCCCGCGCTCTCTTGTAGCAGTCATAGTGCTTTTAATCTGGGAAGATATGCTATCAGTGCTTTATTTTGAACTGAAGGCTTTGTGAAGAAACACACCGAGGAGCAGATGGGGAAAAAATGCAAAGAGGGCTAGAACTTTCATTCAAATTTGTTATATCACCTGAAGAGACGCAAAAGCAACATCACATTAATTCTGCGGTTTAAACACAGTGAATTCTGGAATATCGAAAGAAGATGGAAGTGTTGATGAAAATGGTTGGATTCTAATAATATGAACCATACTTTTGACTTCTATATCTCTTTGTTAGATGAGTCTGTAATGAGTCTGCTGTATTTTCTTTTTTTTATTCCAAATAAGTTTTATGGAGTTATACTATAATTGTAAGATTGTAAACACAAATCAATTGACAATTCAATAACTGCACTGAATCATTATTGGTCTCCAGGCTTTCATTTTTTTCTCTCTCTTTTTCTAACAGTTCACACACTGTATATTGTCTCACAATAGTTATACAGAGCACAGTGTGTGGGCATGAGGCACCTTACTATTGATGTTCCTAAGATTATAATGTTTCTTTTTTGAACCAGGGATCGAACTCAGGACCTTCTGTTTGTGCTTGCTTGGCAGGTGTTTTTGTCACTGAACTATCTCCCTAGCTCTGTATTTTCTTTACACTGTTAACATTATTACTATTTTCCTCTCCTTTAATCATATAATAAAAGACTAGCTTTATTTTATGTACTAAATTAAAAGAGATTCATATTGCCTCCACAGGTTGTGCATATTTAATCATGCATATGTGGGTCTGTTTTCCTTCTTCTGTAAAATACACTTTCCCTTTGTGGAGTAATATACAATAAAATGATCGTGTGAACTAATATTTAAATACAGGCTGGTGCACTGCAGAATTTGGTGTTTGGTCCTTCCTGGGCTAGCACTTTTGTGGTGAAGTACTCTCTCATAAGGTTGGAGGGAACTGCAGCTCCCAGGTTCCAGTAAGTCACCTCATGACCAAATCCCTGTCACCACAGGTTGCCAAGCTGTGCTACTTCATAGGCTAGTAGTATGCAATTAATTTTCCCTGTAATACTTTCAATTCATGATAGATTTTTTAATGCAACTCCATCATAAATTAGAATTATTTGCACCAAACATTAACTGTGAAGAAAAATAATTATTTCAAGTGATACAAGACAATCATTTGATAGAACTTACCATATTTCCATGATATGAATGCTTAGCAACCTGCAAATATACATGCATTGCCAAAAGTTAGATACCAGAAACTTCCAAGCTAACAAACCTCACAATAGTAAAATACCGGAAAATTATCCTCTGCAATCACTGACAAGATAAAGATACTCAAATTATTATTACATCTTTGTAGCGCAGCATCTGAAGCTCAGTCAACAAAATTGGTTATGATAAAAGAAAATGAAGTCGTATACATTAGAAAGGGCTAAAATTATTTTTCAGATGATCGCATGCTAAAACAAATATTTGTTAGAGGGCCGGCAAGATGGTTCAGTAGTCTACAGCGCCTGTATGAAAAAGGTTAGGCAACTTCAGGGACTGCAGTTTGGTCACCAGCAACACATGCTGCACAAACCCCACCCTGAGGGCAGGCTGAGCTGGCCATAATAATAATGATAAAAAAGTTAGAAATACTAACTTAAATAAATTATAGAACAGAAAATTGACACATAATCAATTACTTTTCTATGTGTTAATAATCAACCAGCTGAAAAGAAAATTATGAAAATAATCCCACAAAAAGAGCATTGATAAGAGTAAACTATTTGGAAATAAACTAAATTAAGAAGACAACAGCCTACGTGTTACAAGTCAACCTTGTTACTGAAAATGTTGAGGCAGTACAGAAAAGACAGTGAATGTTCATGGATTCAAGTTAGGATATCAACACACCCTAAAGTGGCCTACAGATTCAATACAATTTGAAATAAAATTTCAATGACTTCATTTTCAAGAAAGGAAATAAATCCATCGTAAAATCCATGTGGAATCTTAATAGCCAACGAGTAGTCAAAGTAGTCTTCGCAAAAGACATCAATGATCATAACATGGTGGCAATTTCATTAAATCCTACACATACACCAATGAAATAGATCAGACAGACCAGTAACTATGTCCTCACTTATTTATACTCAATGATTTTTGACAAGAATACCAGAATCTTTATTTAAATGGTAATCTTTTCAGGAAATTGTGTTGGAAAACTGTATGCCCCAATGCAAAAATAAATGAAATGAGAATCTTATTCTATATTAAAAATGGAGAAAAAATGGAGCACTTATATAAACATGATTACTTGTGCCAAAACACCCTTAGAAGGAAAAGTGATAGAAATTCCGTGAAGTTGGAGCTCACAAAATTTTCTTAGATAATAAAACCAAAGCACAAGCCACAGAAGAAAGCATAGTAGAACGATTCTGCAGTTAATCAGAAATGAAACGGTTTTACACAAAAGTACAATAGAAAAAGAATGAGAAGCAACATATAAACTGAAGAAAATATTTGGAAATCATATGCCAATGTAAGATTATCTAGAATATGCACAGGCCTCCAGTGCTATAAGAAAAAAATGTGAATTATTTATAAAAATGATCAAAGGACAGGAATAGATATTTTATGTAGGCTAAAAACCTTAAGTACATGACAGGATATTTAGGCAAACTAATTATTAGGAAAATCAAATTAAAACCACCATCAGATACCCCTCCACATCCATTAGCATGGCAGTTGTAAAAATTTATATGGCAAAAAATGTAGAATAAGTATTGGTGAGACTGTAAGTATTTTGGAATTCCATATGCAGGCTGATGGCTGATAATATATTGCCACTGATTTATGATAGTTCCTCAGGAGAAATTAAAAATAGGATTACCTTATGACCTATCAATGCAAATTTGGAGAATACAGCCCCACAAAACTGAAAGCAAAAACTAAAATATTTAAGTGTCCGCAATTTCCATAGCAGTATTATTCATAATAGTGGAAAGAGGGATGGTTCCGTGGTCTAAACATCTGACTGGCAAATGCAAAGACCTGGGTTTCCTTTGTTTGTTTGTTTGTTTGTTTGGTATACAGGGTCTTGCTACACAGCTCACACTTATAGTGATCCTCCCATCCCAACCTCCCCAGCTGTGGAATTATAGACAATCAGGTGATGGCTCAGCAATCTAAACACCTGTCTGGCAAGCACAAGGAGCTGGGGTCACATACCTTGCTGACCCTGAATCCCTGGATGCACTGTGCTGCCCCAGTGCAGAGCATAGTGACACACACCTATAATCCCAGTGCTGGGGAGGCTTAGACAAGAGGATCTCTATCAGTCCAGGGTGCATAGCAAGACACTGTATTCAATAAATAAATATAAAAAGTAATAACAAATAATAGTGGAAAGGGGAAACAAAGTATGTAAAGGTAATAAAATAAATACAGTCTATACCTGTGATAAAATATTCTCCAATATTAGAAAGGAAGAAAATTCTAAAATAACCATATACAGATGAAGTGGAAGATATTGTTTCAGATGCAATACAACAGATATAAAAAAACATTTGTATGATCACATTCTGATGATTTCAAACTACAAAACTCAAGTTCATACTACCAGATAATACATGTATGTTTTCCAGGGGTTGATGTAGGACAGAAGAATAAATAATTATTATAAATGTGGTATAGAATTTTAATTTGGGGAGATAAAAATTTCTGCAGATAAAAGGCTTTGGTTTTCTTATAATGATGCTTAGTAAAAATACTTGAAATGATAACTTGAACATTAACAATTTCCATGAGTAGAAACGTGACAAATTGAAAACGAACATTTTCAATTATTTTAAGTCTTGTTGCTGGGTGTGGTGGTGCATGCCTGTAATCCCAGCACTTGGGAGACTGAGGCAGAAGGATCAGTGCAAGTTCTAGACCAGCCTGGGCTATAAAAGTGAGCTCAAGGCCAGCCTGAACACTGAACTGCATAGAGAGATCTTGCTGCACAAAGACAAAAAAAAAAAAAAAAAAAAAAGTCTTGTTTTGTCTCAGAATTTAATAAGTTTTCAGGAGCAAACAACAACACTATCACATTTTTCTTCCCTGTTGAGTTCTCATTTTTGATTACCCAAAGGTGAGAAACAAAGGAAGAATTACACTTCCACTGAAAACATAAACATCAGGAAAAAACATGTTTCCTTCCTAAGAGTTCATTTTCTCTTAGTACTTAGCAATGCTTTCATTTTGAGCTGTTCCATTCAAATACTATGATTGCACTATGTATAGCAAAGCCATATAGTGATGGTTTCCTTTTCTGATGCACTGAAAATTTGCAGCATACCAAAATAAGCTGATAGCATAGACAACACAGTTATGTGTATGAAAATTACATTTTCATTCAACTGACGGTTACTTGACATGTATTATTAATAAATTAAGTGAAACATCAGACAATCTCTAAGTTTTTCACATAAAACTTTATTGAAAATGCGTTATTTCTTTTTCATGATTTAGTATTCCAGGAAACTATGAATATTCATATATACTTAAAAATGAGTCTTTCATTTCCACATCAAAACAGTAAGCAAGCTACTAAAAACATCTAAAAGAGAGTAACTACTACAAAGAGTAATTAATTGGAGAAGTATAATGCAGTGTAAAGTGCGATGAACTTTCAGCTTAAGTAATAAGAAAAGGCCTCTCTAAGGAGGCGATATTAAGTGCAAACCCCTTAGCACCAGGCCAGGTCACACAGGTTCTGGTCAAGAAGTACTGCCATAGAGGAGACTATACTAGAACAGAATTCATAATGCATTTGCCACAAAAAAAGGAAAAGGAAGCCAGAATACACAATGCACACAGAGAAGAAATGATGATTATAATAAATGCATTTGCAGAGATGACCAAGGTCCACACACTGTTTGATCTTCTGACACTAGGAAAGAACATAGATTTCTCTAAAGTATGCTTGCCAGTTCTGGGTGGATCCCAAGGATAAATTGCCAAAAGGTATGGAAACAATTGAATTTAATTCCTCAAGCAAATACTCAAGGAAAGTTAGGCAAAGGTGATAGATTAAAAAACTGAAAATGAAAAATGATAATTTATTTCAACTTGAGAATTATATACTCTATCTTAGCCCAGGGATTTATTCTATGTGGTAGATTAAAATGAGAACTCTGGCTCAGATATATGACTACTACAGGTAGAGAGCCTGAGTGAGGAGTGTACATCCTAACATCATAAGAAAGAGATCGATAGCAGAAACATTTTCAGGAGGTATGGTACGACTTGTAGTAGTTTTAATTTTAATGTGAAAACTTCGGTAGCCCTATTGATCAGTTGGATGTCTTGCATAAAAATTCTGATCTTTTTATTGTGAATCACGATTCTTTAAAAAATTACTTTGTGTATCATGAAATAGGAAAACTTTCTTGAATAGGCTGACGACTACTCTTGTCTTTCCCATCCATCGAGAACGCACTGCCTGCTGAGAGCTATTGGTGAAGTCTTAGATAAGAAGTTATTTAAGAAATTCAGCTGGGACGAGTCAGAATCCCACTCATCTTTTAGGGGATATATAAATATTACTGAAGAGGAAATCAACAAATATAGGCTTTATCTTAATAAAGTGATGAAATAATGAAACTTCGAGAAAGGAAACTATAGATATTTGGGGAGAAGAAATGCTAAGTTTCAGGTTACAATTTTTGGTGGGGGGGGTCTACATGGTGTTCAGAGTCTCACTACTAGATCAGACTCATAGTGATGCACCTGTTTATAGCCTCCCAATATCTGGGATTGCAGGTGTGCACCGCCACACACAGTCTCAATTTCTGTTCTGCATTCCCAGGAGCATGGGGCCAGCACCTCAGGCCCTCATATTGGACCTCTCATCCCTTCACTGGCGTGCAGGAGTTTAATCTGCTGAACTATTTTGCCAGCCCTCAGGTTACAACTTGGAGATAAAACTGAAGTGATTTCTAATAATTAATGTAGGCTGTGCCTATAAAGAGTAGTAAAAGATAACTTCAAGGTTTTAACTTGAAAATCTAGATGTACTTTGTATAGCACTTACTGAAGAGGATGATGCTGCAGAAAGCACGGGGTTGAGTAATGGAATGTTTAATTTAAGGCATTATATGGTTGAAGTTTCTAAAGGGATCTAATGGACCTATCACTAAGTTAGTTTGATATAGAAATTTAAATTTAAGTAGGAAATAAAATTAGAATCATCAGTTTATAACATAGTTTTAAATATGGCATCTTGGGGCTGGCCAGAACCACGGTTCGATCCCCTGAAGCACATGCTGCACCAGCCCCACCAGGGTTGGGGTGATGAGTTGGCCATTACAAAACAAATATAAAAGCAAAACAAAACAAAACAAAATGTGACATCTTAAGACTTTCAAACCGGGCGTGGTGGCGCATGCCTGTCATCCCAGCACTTGGGAGGCTGAGGCAGGAGGATCGGTGCGAGTTCGAGACCAGCCTGAGCTACAAAAGTGAGCTCAAGGCCAGCCTCAACTGCATAGAGAGACCCTGTCTCAAAAAGAAAAAAAAAAATAAAAAAGACTTTCAAGACAGCAGTTAATTAAAGGAATAAAACAAGAGGCTACTTAATTGTATATTCAAATGCTTAGACATGGAATGAGCAAAAATTATTTGGAGGCAAGTTGCATTAATAAGCACAGATGCACTTTCAAATGTCACAGAAAGAGAATAAAAAAAAAAATAGTTTCGAGAAAGAAAGATCTAGATTGATGCAGTACCTACAGTTCCAGCATTCTAGGATACTGAAGAAGGGCCACAATTTTGTGCCCAGCCTTGTTGCATAGAGACTTAGTAAGAACTTGTCTCCACATAAAAATTAAAAAGCATAATTAATTGAAAAAGGACTAGATATGTACCTCATTGCAAACATCTGTTGTTCAATTCCCCATATTCTACCCCCTAGGAAAGAGGAGTAGTAACCTCTTTTATCTTTGCTTTTGATAGTGAGCTTCCAAAGATAAGGCAAATAGAACTAAGCAAGTAGTCAGAACTTCTGATTGTGTACCTCAGTGGGAAGTTCACAAAAGTAGGTTAATTAAAATTAAATTGGTGGTCTTCTAAATGGAAGGACAACAGTTAGTTCACTCTCTTGGATTTTTCCCTTAAACATAAAACTACATGCAGGTGAGAGTTCTGTTAAAAATAATTTGCTAAGACAAGGATCATTATCCATAAAGGAATCTGGAAACTTATGCTTTCTAAGAAAATACAGAATTGCCTGCACCTGGAAAATTCTCCTGAGCTTTGTGGTCCTGTTTAAAGTGAGACCAATCTGGTCACTGTCCTCATGTTTTCCTCCCTCTCTGCTAGGCTTTCCTGGTGCAGAATGCTGATAAGGGGATAATAGGACTGAGCCAGAATCAGAGTTAACTAATCTAGTCAAAGACAGCAAGGAAAGAGGAAAGGGAACTGAAAATGAGTGTAGAGATAGTTTCAGGGACAGCCCAAGGGGATTTCCTTTTTGTAAAAAGGATTGGTTAGTACAGGAGGAAAATCAACAGTGCAGCATCAGTTTCAGTGGATGGAACACATAGATGAATCAAGGAATCGCACACAAAACTATGAGTTTGCCATAGGGATGTTTATAATTGAGATTTGGAGTTTTTCCAGGTATTTCTATCTAAGAGCATTATCTGGAGAGAATGATGGTAGAAATAGGCAACGCAACTGAAGAATAGAACAGCGTTACTGAAGCTAAAGAGAATGTGAACCTCAGGTTGTAATGCGCTGTTTCATTCACTGCCAGGAGAGGCGGAGATGAAGAGTATCCACACTGATGAAAGGCAGCAAACCAGCAAGGCTGTAGCACTGCCAGCTTCTGCTAGTAAACTTACAACTATTTGGAAAACATCTGCAGATGTTCTTGGTGCACCTCAAACAAGCTGTTTTTTATTTGTTTGATTTGAGGAGGAATAGAAATAAGTCTCATTTCCAAGATCACTGCTTTTTATGGAGCCAAGGAAAGACTGGTCGAGAGTGTGGGAAAGCCGCGTCCTTAGGAAACTGGTATTTCTTAAATTACAATGGTCTATGTTCTAAAACCCTGTTCTGCATTCAAAGTATAAGCCACGTGTGTGTAACACACCTATGCGCTGAACAGCAGAGCATACCAATCCAGTAGACATGAAATTATCCCTTGTTTGTTTTCCTAGGGACTGTGTTGTGCTTCGGATGTTCAGCAATTCTATTACATATCCCTATCCAAGAAAAAGATCAAAATTCAAAATGGGAAGTAAGGTTTCTCTTGAACGCATATGATGTTTTTATCAACAGAAGGTTGAAAGATGGTAATTGGGCTACCTAATTTTTTCAGGGTTTGTATTTAGATTTCAATAAGAGCAAAAGTAAAAGAAACACTGACACATGTGGGAGTGGAAAACGTTTTTTACATTCATTGCTTATACTGGAGGAATTTATGTGTATAGTGAGTAAAAGACACATCTCTCCTGCTACCAGGAAGTTTTCAAAGCACTTGAATTCAGGAAAGGAAACATTGTTATTTCTTATATGATTACAAGAACAGCAAGTTTTAAAATCAGCATTTGTTTACCAACACTCATTTGTATTTTTCCAAATAGTTATTGAGAGTAAAAGAAGGGCTTCAAGGATAGCCAATATTTTGGCCCTACCCCTTCAAGGTCAGTGAGGATTCAGGACATGAGAGAACCTGTGCTATAAAATCCTATAACTCAGTGGTTTCCCAAATATTCTGCTCAAGGAGATTATGGAGCTACAGAGGAAAGGGACTGAAGATATATAATCTACCTAAAAAGAGACACCTAGAGAGAAAGCATTCTCTCAAGCTTTTACAGAGAGCAAATTGTTCAAGCAATGAGCATGACTCATCCAGATGGCTGACACTGACAATGGTTTTGCAAAGTACTGCACACGGTTCCAAAGTAAACCCTGAGGGGATTTGACTGACTTTGGGAGATACAAAAAGTACATGTTTTGTTATACAGGTTTTGCTTTAACTTGCCCTTAAGCACCCAGCACAAATGTTAAACCACGAGGTATTTAGAGAAATCTTATGTACTTTTCACCAATATTTTAGTGCGTGTTTGCAGTACATAATTATTACATCCATTGTGGGGAGTTGGTACATGTACACAATAGTTTCTCATTTTTTTCCTCTCCCGATCCACTCCCTCCTATTATTGATTGCCTGGGATTTTCCCCATTGCTTTCCTTCTGTTATGGTTTGTGTATAGGTATATCCCAAAGCCTCACACAGTCAGGGAATGTCTTTTGGAATTTATAATTGATTATTGTGGCTGTGGGTGCTGCACCACCCCTGGGGCAGGTGATTTGCATTTCAGTATAAGGAAGGCAGAAAATTTAGCTGCTTGAGCAGCTGCTGGTGCTCCCTTCTCACTACTGCTCTTTGCCTGCCACCATAAAATGTTGTTTTCTCTGCTTTGGAGCCAGCTGAATATGGACTGAAACCTCCAGTAACTGTGAGCTAAAAACCTTTCCTTCCCTCATCTTGAGGGTCGAGTGTTTGTCCCAGCAATGAGAGAAGAGTAACTAAGACAACTTCTTAGTTATATTTCCTTCTTTTTTCTTTTTTCTTTCTTTTCTTATATCTACCGAATCTCTTCTCCCCTTCTCTCCATTTCACATATATCTTAGCTTTAATTTTATTATTATGGATGCCTATGTTTCCCCTATTCCATATTAATACTCATCTATGATTTTGGTTACTATGGAGATTATTTTAAAATGTTTTTGTTATTGTTTATATGTGGTTTGATTTTTAATAGTCAGTGTCACTCACAGTTACTTCTTTCAGAGACACACAAGTGATTGAGCCTATAAGTTTGACTACTCTGAGTGGTATTGATGGAGAGTTACACTTATGGATCAGGCCACATCATAAGGAAAAAGGACCTTAAGATAAATGTTCTCGCTCAATAGGGGAAGAAATACACACTTCAACAGATGAAAATGTTTATCAAGGAAAAGCAGAAAATTTGAAAAGAAAATGCACCAACTTGAGCCATAAAGGTAATAATTCTTAGATATATGAAGCCACAGACACAGAAGTATATTTCATACTGAACAAAAACTATTAAACTGATTCTTAAAATTATCAATAAATCCAAATGAGATACAAATAAATAGCAGAATATATTACAAAAGACCATGCAGGATATAAAAGAACATATCTGTAAATAGACAAAGATTCCATAAAAGAAGAAAACAAAATCCTTGGAGATAAAACGTCAGTAAGTCAAATATAAAACTTAGTTAAAAATCTTATTAACATGCTAGAAAAGACAGAAGAAATGTTGTGAGGGCTGGAGATTGATTAACTAGAATCTTCATAAAAGTAAACCAAATACAATATACAAGGAGAATATAGAATGATTCTAGAACAATATTGAAAAATCAAACTCAGTATTTTGGGCTTTAAAGAAGCAAGAAAATTATAAAGTAATATAGAAAAACTTATTTATTGAAACTGATGCAAAAAATTTCCAAAGTGGAGAATGGTACGGACAATAAAGTAGGAGAGAAACCAGGAGCAGGAATCAGCAATTGTCAGTCCAGCACTGGAGAAGTTGAGACAGAAGGCTTCCAAGTTTGACTATAGTCTATTTGGCCTTTTCAGTCAAAAGACCCTATTTTTAATCTTCAGAACTGAAGAAAAAATATTGTAAGTGATATGAACAGAAGGGAAGCTTTCTTCGAAATTGTTAAAAAGTCAAAAATTTATAGCAAAAAGATGATATTTCACGGACCAAGAATCATTCAATTTATTGTAAGGCCAAATGCATCAGGATAGTGGCAGTACATTCAACAGAAATTGCACAGGGCAAGATCATATGCAATATTGTATTTCATGTACTCAAATAGAAACTGATAGTAGAGTACTATGTCTTGCAACACTATTTTTCAAAACTAAAGGAGAAACAAAGACCTGAGATAAACAAAAACTAAGGAAATCCTTGATCACTAAAAGCCCTTCAAAACATATACTTAAAGAAGATGAATATACAGAAGAGAAAAACACTAAGGGAGCATAGGGAGCGATTACTCTGGAGAAATGAGAGTTAGAAATAGATAAAACAATGGGAATACAAAACAGCACCAGGATTCACATGCTTCTAAAGCAATCCTAAATGCAAATCTTGTTAAGTCTCTAAGTAAAAAAAAAAAAAAAAAAAAAAAAAATGGATTGAGAAATAGCACCTAACAAGAAATTTTGCTTCTGTTTCCTACAAGAAGCATACCTTGTCAGAAGAGATATTCGAAAATAAAGCATGAATAATTATATGTCATACAAATGATATCTGAAAGTGAGCAGAAGTAGATAAAACCACATCCAACAAAACAGGCTTCAAGCCAAAATACATCAGGGTAGACAAAGATGGCCTATACATATTGATAAAGGGAATAGTGCCTAGAGAGTACAGAATGAGTATAAACATATGTAGACTAGGCTGGAGGGTCCAAATATACAAAAGATTCAGTACTGGACTATGTAGAGAGATAAGCCCGAATACAACAAAGGCCAGTGATTTAACTATCATACTCTTACAGATTGTGCAGACAATTGAATAAAGAAATGGCAGTATTAAATGACACCAAATCATTGAACTTGCTAAATAAGTACAGGATAGTCTAGTCAAGTACAACAAAATACATATTCCTTTCAGAAGCTCATGAATTTTTTTTCATAAACTAGGTCATACTGTTGAAAATAAAGTAAGTCTTAAAGCAAGCATGCCATTGGAATGATTTTATCTTATTTCCTGAGAATGGAATCTAGAAATCTTTTTTTTTGGTTTTTTTTTTTTTGTCTTCTTGAGACAGGGTCTCGCTATGCAGTTGAGGCTGGCCTTGAGCTCACTTTTGTAGCCCAGGCTGGTCTCGAACTCGCACCAATCCTCCTGCCTCAGCCTCCCGAGTGCTGGGATTACAGGCGTGAGCCACCACGCCCGGCGGAATCTAGAAATCAACAGGAGGAGAAACTACAGAGACTATGAAAATCCATGAAGCTTAAATAATAAACCCTGAATTATCAGTTGGTCAGTGAGGTAATAGAGAAGGATTTAAGGACCCATAGAAGCAAGAAGAAATGTCCATATAACATTCCAATATGTATGACATGCAGTGAAGGGAGTTATAAATGGAAAGCTACCACCTAGGACTGTCCATGTCAAAAAATCACAGAGATACAAAATAAATTACCAAATGATAAATCTCAGAGTCTTAGAAAAACCTAAACAAATCAATTCTAAAGAAATAACAAGATCAGAGTTAAAAATGAAGAGATAAGGACAAATGACTACAGAGGCTCAATAATTTGAAGAGTTGATTGTTTCAAATTATCAACCAGTTTTATTGATAAAATCTCAGCCAATCAAAAGGAAATTAAAAGTGTAAGCCCCTCCCCTGTGGTGCACTGAGACAGCAATTGAGACTGGGCAAGTTGGGGCATGCCTGTAATCTGAGTTCTTGGGAGGCTGTAAACAGGAGGATCACTACAAGTTTGATGTAGTCGTGAGACTCTCACATCTTGTAGACCCTTCCCTAAAATACAAAAAGAAGGCCAAAATTGGTAGAATTAAGTGCAAAAAGAAATATTACATATATATATATATATATATGTATATATACATATGTATGTATATACATATGTATGTATGTATATATATATATATATATATATATATATATATATACACAATGCATGTTGTATTCATTATTGTAATTATCCTACTAACTTATTTTAAGTTTCATTTTATTGTATCGTTTTTACTCATTAAAATGACTAAAACATTTAAAAAAGAATTATTGCAACAAATATTTCTCCTATCCTGAGGAGCAAAAGGAATTATTTTGTGAATTCATATTCAGTGAAATAGAAAAATCTAGAAGAATCAGATATATTTCCAGACCTCTATGAAATACCAAACTGATCTAAGGCAAAACGAACAAGGAATAATGAAAGTTTATTCCAACAAAGAAAAAATGAGCACGACATGAATTCATCATTGCATTTTTCCCATATGTTTAAAGAATTAACAGTATAGTGCTCAGGTCCTCCTTGAAACACAGAGGGAAAACGTTCTTCCAAACTCATTCTTCAAAGTACCTTTGGATATCAAAATCAGGTAAATATATATGGGCACACACATGAACACACTTCTGATGAATAAATATTATGAAACTTACCTGAAAAAATCTGACATATATTGGAGAAATCAATAATATATTCACATTATTATTGATCATAATTCAGTTGTGTTTTTCCAAGCTTGTAAGGATGGTTTGATATGCAAAAATTATTAGATGGGATGTATATTATAATTAAAATAAAGCATACATTTATACAATCATATCAATAGATACAGAAATTTCCTTGGGCAAAAGGCAAAATCCATTCATGATTAAACCACATGAGAAACACATAAGTAAGCATCTTAACATAACAAAGACCAAATGGCAAGTCCACAACCTACCCTTTACTAAGTAGAGAGAAACTGAACTCCTTTCTTTTAAAACTCAGAAGGAAATGACAGTGTTTAGTTTCACAAATCTTTTTAAAGTCACTTAAAGGCTTAGCCAGAGGCATTAGGTAAAAGAAAAAAAAAAAAAAAAAAAAAAAAAAAAAA
>PVJA010015818.1:34251-44736 GCA_004027025.1 Myocastor coypus | reverse complement strand
GACAATATGCAATATGTCAACTTTCAAAGAAAAGAAGGGGGAAAAGAAAAAAAAAAGTAATGTGGATTTAGAAAGGTTAATGTTTAATTGTTTGATCAATCTTATATACCTATATGTATTAATCTAAACTGATCTGATGATGAAAATATGTAATATAACCATTGTTAAATTTAAACAATAAAAAAATTGAAAAGAAAAAAAAATAAGTTTACTGGCCTCTTCTCTCTTGACCTTCCTAACCTTCTAGGTCTGACCTCCTATCTTTGCGTCCACGGCCTCTGGCTCCTGCCTGAGCTCCCTCCCACTACACCAATTGCTCTTACTTCCATCATCATTCTTTCTCTCCCCTGTCATCATTTCAACTCTAGCTTCCAAGTCTTTTCATTTTGAGCCTCAATCTTGGGAGGCATCCTTTGGTCCACTGAATCCTTCTTATCTTCTTACCCTGGATAAATAAATAAATATATATATATATATATATATATATATATACTTTTTTTTTTCTGGATTTTCTGGATTGCTCACGCCTCCTGCCTTCTTGCCCAGAATTGCTTTTGATATTCTAGGCCTTTTCTGGTTCTTACAAATTTCACTACTGTGTTCTCTAAATCTGTAAAGAATGCTACTGGTATTTTGATTGGGATTGTGTTATAAATCTGTATAAGAGTTTTGAAAGTATAGCCATTTGGGCTAAGCTGGTTCTGTCTATCCAGGAGCAGGGCTATCTTTTTATTTTCTCGTATTGCCTTCTGTCTCTCATAGGTCTCGTCTTCTTGTTCTTCACAACACTGGTCAGCAAAATTGCTAAGAAAATTAATCATCTAAGAACTCACTAATTGTTTTAGTTGGGGGGATTTTGTAGTGGAGAACAAACAAAAACAATGAAAACCTAGAAATGATTTAACTTAGCCTTAAAGTATGTTAATATCATTAGCTGACCCAAACCTTGATCAATACAATAAGTCACCCCAGGCATTTAAGTCCAATCCAGTCCTAGAGATCAAACTATCAGTATGATTTATGACTGTGACACTGGATCAGAATGTCTTAAATAAAATAAATGCTATTATTCATTTCCTGAGCTGTTAGAGCCTTATATGATAGAGCAGAGTCAGAAGCTCACAGACAGAAGATTACTGGTTCCTGTATAGAGCTCTACAGATCTCTTGATTATGGGCTCATTTTGTTTTGACATCTTAGCACAAATTCTCAAGTTCCCTCAAACTGTGCACCTTAACCCTATCCCTGGCCCTGCCAAGCCCCTAATCCCATCTTTCTTTGCTTCCTTTCTTGCCTAGATAAATGGTGGTTGTCAGCCAAGAACTAACTCGATTACAGTTGCCTTGCCACAGACTCACCTGCGTCTCCCAGTTTGTTCTTCTCCAGAAGGCTAGTTGCTCTGTCCTTGCTCTGGAAACCTTACCCCTCCTCTATGGTATATTTTAAATTTTCTTACCTTAGACTGTTAATTTAGTCTACAAATATTTATTAGGTACATATTTCTTGAGGGCTGTTTGAAGAGTTATAAGCATCTACTTTTAAAAGCATCCTACCCAGACACCAAAATTATTTCAATCTGCTGTCCTATTATCTTTTCCTTTCAAGTCAAACTTCATGATAGAATAATAAAATGAGAGATCCACTTCATCTTCCACTCATAATCTACTTTCCTCCTATGAATTCGGCTGAAACTGCTGGCACCAAACTTTCTCCTGTTGCTAAATGCTGTAATTTGCTGATTCTTACTTGCCTTAGTAGCAGTGAACATTACTGAGTGATGCCTCTTAACCTTAAGGTATCTTGCTAAACTAATCCAGCCACAAAGGGATGTGCTCTCCCCTACTGTCTGTTTTTCTCTCCCTTCCTTCTTCCTCTCCTTTCCCTCCTTCCTCTCCTTCCTTTCTACCCTTCCTCCCTAGAAGTGCAACCAGGAGACAGATGGTATTCTTTTGTATTGTAATACTTATTACAATTTTTAACTACACTTTATTTGTGTTAAGGTGGCTACAGCTCTCTGCTTAACTGTAAGCCTACATGGGAAAGCCTTGGACCTGCCTTGTCTTATATTTCCTTAGCATCTGGCAGGTCTTATTCAATGAATGCCTGGGAACTCAAGCCTGGAAAACTTAATGAAAACTAAGCTTTATTGGCTAGACTGCAGAGGTTTACTGCCAGGTTCAAAGAGAGGAAGGAGAACTTGACCCCTTCCCAACATCTCATGTTACTGCTATTTCAGTAAAATTGTGTGTGTATGTGTGTGTGTGTGTGTGTGTGTGTGTGTGTGTGTGTGTGTTGGTGGGGAACACTTATACCCTGGGAACAGGGCAGCTCTTTGAAAAAGGGAAAGTGTTTACTGGGACTGCAGAAGGTGTAAATTGTTGGCTTTCTTTCTTTCTTTCTTTCTTTCTTTCTTTCTTTCTTTCTTTCTTTCAACAGGGTCTTGCTATGCAGTTCAGGCTGGTCTTGAACTCGCACCAATCCTCCTGCCTCAGCCTCCCAAGGGCTGGGATTACAGGGGTGTGCCACCACAGCCCAGCTAAATTGTTGGCTATCTTCCAGGAGCCTATCCACACCCACCATTAGAGCTTTGAAACTCCAGGAAAAACTTGCCCTAACCATAAACTTAGATCAAAAACCAAGGAAGCCAAGCTTGACTAAAGGTGAAACTAACCTTTTCCCCAATATAGCAAATGTTGCATAGACAAACTATAAACCCCTAGGAAATCAAGCCAGAGGTCAGGGAGAACTTCAAAGAGTAAAGAACTTGCACAGCAGGAGTTCTCTGTAGGCATTCTGAAATCCTAAAGAGTTCAGCACCAACATAATTTTGGTGGAATCCTTACTCCAGGGGCAAACTCCGGGGAAAGCCCACATTGGGAAGGCAGGATGGCAATCTTGAAGGGGGCAGGCTGAAATCCCACCCGTCGTGCTGCCCACGGTACTCTGCCTTGGAACTTACAAAGACCCATGGTGGCAAGAGCTCCTTAGTTATTCTAAGGACCAAGACACCAAGCGCCTAAGACCCAGCATAAAACAGGCTGAGAGCTGAAGCCCAGTGACTACGAATGAATGAGAAAAAGAACGAAGTAGGCTTCTGGCCATCTAAGAAACTGCACACTGGAGACTGCAAAGCCAAGCAGGCGTTTGAAGCTTTGGTTTCCTGAGAGCTGACTTTTGACCTCAATCTCTGCATTTCCCTGTGGGAATTAACAGCAGATCTATTGAGCAGCCTCATACCAGCTCAGTTTGGGGTCTGGCTAATCCTTACGATCAACAGTGAGCTGGCTCTAGACATCAAGAGGCCCCAGAGACACCCTAACCGGACTCTGTCCTCCTCTGTCCAGAGCCCCAGATTGGGTCACTCACTCAGTTTCTTTGTTTCCAATAGGTTCCTCTTCATACTGCACAGGGACGTCTGTAGCCAGTGCCAAGGGCAGGAGACTGAGGCCGCCCAGCCACTGGGCCTCTTCTAGGGCCACCTCAGCACCAACAATGCCCAGGCAGTGCTGTAGCTCAGCCAGTGTCAATGGTCGCAGCCATGTGGCCAATTCCTGTGTTACTTGCTGCCCACCCCGCCGGGCCTGCACAAGAGGGCAGGCTGAGCCTGAGGGCCCTCTGTGAGACCACTTCTTCTGGGGATGGCAGTCAACATGGGAGGCACTGCGGAACAAAGAGCTGTCAGGGGGGAAGGCATGGGCCATGGCACCCAGCAGGTCCAGCTGGAGTTGGGCTTGGACCCAGGGAGCCCAGCAGTACAGCTGCTCTAGGAAGGGCAGCAGATCAAGGTGACCGACTAGCAGTTCACGGTAGGGAGGCAGCAGACCCAGGACTGCATGCAGGTAGCGCCAAGCTGCAGGGCTGTGGTCCTGCAGCACGGCGGAGCACAGGGCTTGGAGCTCAGCAATCAGTAGCTTCAGCGCTGTGGGCTGCTCTGAGTCAGTCTCTGCCATCAGGAATTTCCTCTGCCTCGCCTGGCAGGTCCAAGGCCCAGGCCCTGTGCTACCCAGGCTACATACAGAGTGCCACGACTCGAGGGTATCTGACGACACTGCATCAAGTGACAAACCTGCCCTCTTCTCTTCCAAGGCAGAGAGGAGCTGGGCATTCAACTGCTGTCGAAGGGATCTTGCCCACAGTTCAGGCGCCAAATGCCAGTTCCAGGCTCTCTGCTTCTGGGCTTCACCTGCACGGCCCAGACCAGGAGAGGGGCAGGAAAAGGGCCGTCAGGTGCTTGCCAGAGTCCATGAAGTTGGAAGAAAGGACCCGGAGCCCGGAAGTGGATAGAGCAGCAGATGCGGACGGGCACAGAGCCTTTCCTCCCTTCCCTGCCGCTTCCCGAAGGACTAAGAAGCAGGCCCCATGGAGGGGGAGCCCTCCCAGCGCAGGAAGGCATTCCTTCCCGCCTCCCAGCCCCCTTACCTGGCCCAAGGGGTATGGGAGGCAAGGGACAGGATGACAGCCAGCTCGGGCGCTGCCGACTTCGCTTCATTGGGCAGCGCCTGCTGGGGAAGTGGGTGCACTCGGACTCAGGTCCTGGGCGGACTCCCCCAGTCACAGCCGCCCACACACTGAGGGGCCCGCAGAGAAGTGATCGTCCACCAGGGCTCACCCAGAGAACCTTGGTCACTGAAAGGACACTTCAGAGGGGAGGCTGGCGAGCACCCCAGGGGGAGGAATGAGTTTTCTGTCAAGGCCGCAAAGCCCCAGTCTCCTGACGTCTTGGTCCACAGGCTGAGAAGCCCATGAGAACAGGGGTGGGCAAAGTCACGGAGCGGGCGCCATGAACCCGCGGCCAGGGGGCAGTGGAACCTGGAGGGGAAGGGACAAAGGAGTGGGCTGCAAGAGGCAGACGCAGGAGGCGCTCCGTGTAAGCCCGCGGGAGGGCGCCTTCCTGGGGGCAGGGGCAGTGCAGGTGCTGGTCCTGGGGAGCCAAGGGGGAGGGGAGATCCTACGCCCAGGCCAGCAGCTGCAGGGATGCCCGCTGTTAGAACGGTTAAAGGCTCTGGAGGTCGCGAGCCTGGGCACGGAGCCCAGACTTGGGGGGCGGGGGAGAAGGTCGCACTGGGCGGGGTCGGAAGGGGCGGCAGCGCCCCCAGCTGCGTCTGAAAAGCACACCCTTGACTGTTGATCCATTTACTGGCTAAACTAGCGGCAGGTCCCAGTGCTCTCTGGACCTCCCCCTCCCCGGGCACAACACACCCTAGAGCCTCACCTCATCTCCCAAAAGAAAGCCCCAATTGAGTACGACAAAATCTTCACCTCGGGGCTGGAGAGCTCCGTGGCACAAGGGCCTGCCTGGCAAGTGCAAGGTCATGAGTTCAAACCACAACTCTCTCTAGATGGAGGCTGATAATCTAGCAATGGTTGATTTTTAAAATTCAGCTGCGCTGAGTGGGGTGTCATAGGTCTGTAATCCCAGCACTCTGGAGGCTGAGACAGGAGGATGGCTGCAAATTAAAGGCCAATCTGGGCTTCATAAGTAACACCCTGTCTCAGAAGAAAAACAAATTCAGTTGAATGATAAAAGGAGAGTGAAGAAAAAAGAAATCCAGCCCTATGTGCCCTCGGAAATGCAGTTTTGTATATCAAACTGCCCGTTTATGTCACTACTTGGATAGCTTAAAAGCATCTCCAGGGCCCGGCAGGATGGCTCAGTGGTCTAAGGTGCCTGCTTAGGAAAGCTTGGGCGGCTGCAGGGACCGTGGTTCGATCCCCGGCACCACATGCTGCGCCAGCCCTGCCCTGCCCTCAGAGCAGGCTGAACCAGCCATAAAAATAAACAAAAGTTCTGAAACAAGAAAAAATAAAACATAAAAAATTCTGAAAAAAAGCATCTCCAACATTATATGTATGTATATATATATATATACATACATATAATATATATAATATAATATATATAATATATTATATTATATATATTATAATATATATATTATATATAATATATATATAACATAATACATATAATATATATTATATATATATATATATATATATATATATAATTAGTCTTTTGCTACATAGTTGAGGCTGGCCTCAAACTTGCTAGCATCCTCCTATCCTCCTGTCTCAGCCTCCCAAGAGTGCGCCACTGGGCTGGGCTCAAACTTTGAAACTTAAAATGTCCAAAACCAGACTTCTAACCATGCTCTTCCCTGAAAGGTGCTCCTTTCATCATTTTGCCATCCGAATAGAAGGGCAGGGGAGGGACGACTTGGTTAGGCTTGGCTGTCTTCCTGAGAGACGGCCTCCATCTTCTGCCCACGGGTGCTGGGATTTCACATTCTCATGGCTTTGGACTGGAACTGAAGTACACACTGGCTCCCTGATTGTCTGCATGTAGACAACAGACTCTGGGGCTTCTGCACCTGTGGTTGGACCCCTGGCGGGGCCCCACTAAAATACATGATCTCTCTGTGTGTATATTTCTGCAGCCTAATGAGTAAAATTATTACCAGTTCTGTAGATCAGATGTCCAGCGTGGCTTGGATTCTTTGTGGTGAGTACGAATACAGATTATAGAAATCAGAGCTGCGTGTGCTGAGTTCTCATCTGGCAAAAGAGGGAAAAACATTCCACTGCTGAGCTCAGCTTTGTTGGTGGGTCTTTGGTCCTTGCAGTTTTGGGACTGAGGCCTTTTGTGCTTTCCCCACTATCTGTCGTGAGCAACTGTGTCTATATGTTACCTGCCATCCTTGTCCCATGTCCCTCAATCGTCAAGCCAGAAACCACGCTCAAATCCTTCTCCCGCATCACATTGTTCTCATGTCCTCTTCTGCAACCAGCCATGGAACATGCCTGCCTTAAGTGGCTTACGTCAGGCCCACTCAGATAGTATTTACAGTCAACTATGCATTAAATGTGACATTATCACAAAAGCACACGTTCCTTGTCCCAGGGGGTGTAGTATAAACCCCAGGCGCAGGGTATCCCAGGGACTAAGACTCTGCTTACCAGGATGTGCTGTACTAAAAAGACTCAAAGTGGAGTAAGCATGATAGTTTACTTTTCTCTCACATAACTGTTCAAGTGCCCCAGGGCTAACATGCAGTGTACACGTTGTTCTATCCCCTCCAAAGCAGTCTTTATCTTCAAAGTCCCAGAGGGCTCACCACTAATTCTGCTGGAATCCACCCTGCCTAGAGATGGGAGAAAAGAGAAGGCATGTCCTTTGTTAAGGACACAGTTGGGAAACTTCCCACACCACTTGGTCACATGCCCATACCCAGCTGGAACTAATGCCACCACACCTAATACTTAGTTTTAGACATTATGTGCCTAGGTAAAATTCAGGGTTCTATTCATAAAGAAACGGGGAAGCAGACTGGGAGAACCAGTGGTGGAGCAGCACAGCGTGAGCATCCTTTCTTCCTTGTGTCCTCATGTCTCCCTCATCTCAAGTCGCTGCTCAAACACTACCTCAGTAGTGGGCTCTTCCCTGCCACCCACTAGACAATGGCAACACTCCTTTGACATTTTCATGTTCTTTGCCCTAATTATTTTTTCTACAGTACCAACTACCATCTTTTTTTTTTTTTGTCTTTTCGAGACAGGGTCTCACTATGCAGTTGAGGCTGGCCTTGAGCTCACTTTTGTAGCCCAGGCTGGTCTCAAACTCGCACCGATCCTCCTGCCTCAGCCTCCCGAGTGCTGGGATTACAGGCCCAACTACCATCTTGTATAGACACCTACTTATTTGCCTACTGGATATTGGTCCTGACTAGAAATGTAAGCTCCAGACAAGCAGCAATTCTGTTCTCTGCTCTATCCCCAGTGCCTAAGGTGAGGCACCATGATTAGAGGATCAAAAAATAGAGAAAAAAATATGAATGTTGGCTGGGGAGATAGCTCAGCAGCATAAATGTCTGCTTCGTAAGAAAGAGGCTGTTTGATCCCCTATACAAAAAAAAAAAAAAAAAGCCCAGCCACAAGAATATGAATGCATCCCAATCTTCATGAGCAGGTTAGAAGACTGGCTTTAGGATTAGACAGCCTGAGCTGAACTCTTGACTTCATCTTTTAAAAATGAAGACAGTAGCTGTGTACTTTTGAGGGTGAGTATGAGGATTAAATGAATGAATGTTATCTGAAATGCATAATAGAGCCTGGTAGGTAACAGGTATTTGACACAATGGATCTGTTTGGTTATTCATCATAATACGTTGGCAAACAAGGCATAAAAGAGGTCTGTAAGGCCATGGATAAGGACCTAAGGACTCAGTCCTTCCTGGGAAGAGCAAGGAAGAGCCTCCAAGTTACATGAGGCCATAGAGTTTAAGGTTTAATTTTTGTTTGTTTTTGCAGTACCATGGATTGAACTCAAGAGTTTAAGTGTAAAACAACACAAGCTTAAAACAAAAAACACACAACAGAAGCTTTCGGACGAAGATGCAAGGGAATGCTGCTCAGTGACCTCCGCTGGGCCTTCAGCACTGGCAAGAAGCCAGCTTCCGCGCACAGTTCAGGCTTCTGCACCTCCGTCTGTGCGCTCTCATCTTCCATTTTCTTAGGCTCTAGCCTCACGTGATGACCTCACCTCCTGTTAGAAAAAAGAAAAAAATGCCGTATCTATTGGTTTTCTTGAGAAACAAGCTGCACATACACTTGTACATACACGTAGAGGTTTATTTAAAAGAATTAACTCACAGGGGCCCAGTGGGATGGTTCAGTGGTCTAAAGCGCCTGCTTGGGAAAGTTTGGGCAGCTTCAGGGACTGCGGTTCAATCCCTGGCACCACATGCTGCGCCAGCCCTGCCCTTAGGGCAGGCTGAGCCAGCCATAAAAATGAGTGAATAAACAAATAAAGGTTCTGAAAGAAGAAAATAAATAAATAAATAAAATAAAAAATTCTTTTAAAAAAAGGAATTAACTCACAGGTGTGTAGGGGCTGGTGATTCAAAAATCTGTTGGGCAGGCCAGCATGCTGGAAACTCAAGTAGAAATTAATGCTGTGATTTTGTATTTTTTTTTAATTATATGTCTCTTTGTTTACATGCTTCCTTTTTCATGCCTCACTGGAAAAAAAAGCAAAATGAAAAATGTCTAGTAATTCCAGGACATTCTCAAACATCCCATGTGCTCTATGCTAAGTAGTGACACACATTCATTACACACACGTGTGGGTCTCCCTGCCGCCTTTCCCCACGTGCACACACCAGGCTCTGATCCCGTCTTCCCTTCCTACCCCTTTTGCCCACTACCCCTTTCCACCATCTCCCACCTCCTTCCCGGACACTCTCATGATAAGTGAAAATCAGCAAAGTAGCTAATTATATTTATTTAGTATTATTTATTTTAGTATTTATATATATTTTAAAGCTTTATAAATCCTTCCTGGGGGGACCACCCACTCAGGATACCCTCCTCCTGTCCCTCTCTCAGATAGTTTTCTTTCTCCTAATAAATATATTCTGCTCATAACCAAAAACAAAACAAAACAAAACAAAGAACCTTTCCCAGTCTTATAAACCTTTCTCACATTTAAAAAAAAAAAAATTTCTAATGTTCTTAGCCATTTTCTAAACTCATAAACCTATGTAATTGTAACAACATACACTAGAGTACTACAAAATCCTGCAATATCACAAAAAATCCATGGTAAATACTTTATTTTTTTTTCTTGTTTCAGAACTTTTTGTTTGTTTATTTATTTTTATGGCTGGCTCAGCCTGCCGAGGGCAGGGCTCATGCAGCATGTGGTGCCAGGGATCGAACTGTGGTCCCTGTAGCCGCCTGCAGGCGCTTTAGACCACTGACCCATCCTGCCAGGCCCCATGGTAAATAATTTAGATTGACTGAGGAGATAGCTCAGTAGAACAAGTGCTTGCCTAGCAAATGCAGGGTCCTGAGTTTAATCCCTGGTATTGCAAAAATAAACAAACAAAACAATAGTAATAGTATCTTTTGAAAATCCATGAAACAATGAATCTGGGAAAGTCCAAATGCAAAATACTTAGGAACTGGTCTTTCTGAGTCTGGCTTATTTCATGTCTTCTAGTTCCATCTATTTTTCTGCAAAGTAGAGGACATTATTATTTTTATGGCTGAACATACACATTTCTTTATCCAGTCACCTGTTGATGGGTACTGAGGCTGATTCTACATCATAGCTAGAACTACAACCATGGTATACAGGCATCTTTTTCATATGCTGACTTCACTTCCTACAGAGATACACTGAGGAATGGTATATCTATGTCACAGGGTAGTTCTATTTTTAGTGTTTTGAGAATCCTCAATACTGTTTTCCATTATGGCTAATTTAATTTACATTCTACCAAGTGTGTATGTGTTCTTCTTTCCTATACAACCTCACCAGTATTTGTAATTTTTTGGTTTTGTAATAGTCATTCTAGCTGGGATGACATAGAATCACAGTGTAATTTTGATTTGCATTTCACTGATGACTAAAGATGAATTTTTTTTTCAATAAACTTTATTTTATTTATTTATTTATTTATTTATTTATTTATTTATTTATTT
>PVJA010015818.1:0-34151 GCA_004027025.1 Myocastor coypus | reverse complement strand
AAACTTTATGTTATGGACAGCTCAGCCTGCCCTGGGGGTGGGGCTGGCACAGCATGTGGTGCCGGGGATCCAACTGTGGTCCCAGCAGTTGCCTAAGTTTGTCTTTAGCCTTGAGCCTTTGGCAGGCGCTTTAGACCGCTGAGCTATCTTGCTGGCCTGATATTGAAGATTTTCAGTATTTATTGTTCATTTGCACTTCCCTCATAAGCTGTCTGTTCAGATCATTTTTCACTTGTTGTGGCTTATTTGGATTTTTTGGTTGCATTTTTAAAAGTTGTTTATTTATATTGAAGATGTATATATAAGATATATATATATATATATATGTATATATATATATATATATATATATATATATATATATATATATCTTTTGTTAATAGTTCCTTTTGATCCCTGGACTTTTGTAGTCCTAGTTAGGAAATCACCACATGAGCCAACATATTGAATTGTTTCCTCCATGTTTTGCTCTAGCAGATTCAAAGTTCCAGGTCTTTCCAGGTGTAGCGGTGTGCACCTGTAGCACCAGCACTCAGGAAGGTGAGGCAGGAGGGTTGCCGTGAGCTCCAGGCCAGTCTTGAATAAGTCTTCCATTAAGGTCTGCGATCCATTTTCAGTTGATTTGTGTAGTGTGAGACAGGGTTTAGTTTCCTGCATGTGAATACCGTTTTCCCAGCAGTATTTGTTAAAGAGGCTGTCCTTTTTCCACTGGATGCTCTTGGCTCCTTTGTTGAGACTCACTTGGCTGAGATGGATTTACTTCTGGGTGTGCTCTTCTGTCCATTGTCTATGGATCTGTTTTTATGCTGGTGCAATGCTGTCTGTTACCATGTCTCTGAAGTATGTTTTGAAGTCAGGTACTGTGGCAATACCAGTGTCATTCTTTTTGCCCAGGATGGCTCTGGATATTTTGGGTCTTTTGTGTAAAATAAACTTCAGGATTGCTCGTTCTAGTTTGTTAATGATGCCACTGATATTTTGATGGGGACTGCACTATATCTGTAGGCCATTTTGCACAGCACACCCACTTCAAAAATATTAATTCTCCCAGTCCACTACATAGATTTTTCCACTTTTTATTGTTTTTCCTCTTTTCTTGGTCCTGGGGATTGAAAAAAGTGCCTCTGCCTTGTTACCTCCCAACATTTTTATTTTATTTCAGGACAAGGTCTCTTGCTCTAGGTCACTAAGTTCCCCAGACTGCGCTCCAACTTGCAGTCCCCCTGCCTCGGCCTCCCGGAGTGTGTGTCACCACGCCCAGCGTTTGTGTCTCAATTTCTTCAGTGTTTCGTACTTTTCTTCTATGTCTCTTGCCTACTAAAGTAGGCTTATTCTTAGATGATTCCTTTTAAAAGTACGTTTCCTGGTGGTTATCATAGGTGGGATGGTTTTCCTAAATTTTTTTTTTTCAGTGAATTCACTATTGGCTATAGAAATAGTGAATTCACTATAGAAAACTAAGGGTTTTTAAAAAATTATTTATTTTGATACAGGGTCTCATTATGCAGTTTGGACTCATACTGATCCTCCTGTGTCGACCTCCCCAGTGGTAGGTTTACAGGTGTGTACTACCTACCATGCCTGGCTTGGGGCTGGCATGGCACACCTGGCTGGCATGCCATATAGGACCGGGGATTTAACTCTGGTCCTTGCACTTGCCATGCAGGTACTTAGGCCACTGAAATATATCTATATCCTCAGCCTTTGGCACACAGAAAAGCTAAGTTTGTTTGTTTGTTTGTTTGTTTATTTATTTATTTTTGTTTTGTTTGTTTTTCGTGGTACCAGGGATTGAACTCAGGACCCTGCACTTGCCAGGCAGGTGCTTATTCTACTGAGCTAGCTCCCTGGCCCAATTTTTTTTTTTTTTTTTTTTTTAATTTCAGGGAAGGGTCTACAGGGTGTTCACGGTGTCACTACTACATTCGACTCATAGTGATCCGCCTGTTTACCGCCTCCCAAGAGCTGGGATTACAGGTGCAGCTGCCACACCCAGTCTCTGCCTCTCAGCGGGCCCTAAGGGTGCAGGCCAGCATAGCAGGTCTGGGGGGCAGGCTTGGGGATCGAATCCTCAACCCCTGGGCCTGCATGCAGGTGCTTTAATCTGCTAAGTTAGGTGGCTGGCCCTACAGAATTTTATATGTTTGATTTTTCTTTCTTGCCACTGTATTCATTTATCATCTCTAAAAGTATAATTTCCTGTGTGTAGAATAATATACACGTATATGGACAGTTTCATTTCCTCCTTGTATGCCTCTTATTTCTTTCTTTTGCTGGGTTTCTAGTACCAGGAGACTGATGAGTGAGTAGACACTCTTTTCTTGCTTCTGACCTTAGAGAAAATGTTTTGAATTTTTCCTCTATTTAGCATGATATTGGCTGAGTTTGTCATATATAGTCGGTATTATGCCGAGGTATAATCTTTCTGTACTTAATTTATTCAGGGTGTTAAATGATGATAAATTAATGTTACACTAGAGGCAAAATATATTCTTTTCTAGGAAATCTCAGTTTTGTTCTTAAAAGTAAATGGCTTTGATGAAGCATTATCAAGGGTAATCTTTCTTTAAAGTCAGCTAATTGAAAATGCCTCACAAAAGTAAAAAATACTTTCCTAATAACACCTAAATTACTAAATAATGGTAATAATGTTACTATATAGAGCTTGCCAAGTTTACATATAAAACTAAGCATTTTATAAGCTATTTAAGGAGAATTTTCAAAAACGCTTTTTCAGAGACTTCCAGGAAGATAGTGGAGTGGTGAACAGCAAAGAAACAGCTTTGCTGAGATTTGATATCCAGACGCTAGAATATAGCAATGTGAAGAAGAGCAGAAGGAGACAAGTGGGTCCCTGGGACCCAGCAAGGATCTGAAGTGGGAACTGAAGCCGATGGTGAAAGCGAACTCTTCAATGATGAAGGAGGTGGCACAGGATGCCATGCTCCTGAGCCCTGACTCACGGCATGGAAAGGGCAGCCTGAACCTGCAGACACACGGTGACCACTAGGGCCCGAGTCCTCCACAGAAAAACACACCAGCGGAATGGGGAGTGGACACAGCAGTAGCTGGAGAGTTACTTGGGCTCACATGTCCCTCGGGAGAAGGTGACTGGCTGGGAGCCATCTTGGAAGGGGGCCAACTCAGGTGGGAATTTCGAGGCTCTCCAAGTCCGAGTCAGCAGGAAGGCAGAGCCAAGTTCAAATGAGCAGGAGGCACAGGGAGTGTTTCAGACTGAACAACTTGGATTCCAGCCTCCCAGTCAGAAACCAACTTGAGCGTTAGTGGGACTAAAGGTACAGGTCATCAGTTTTTTGTAAAAAATAAATATGTTAATAAATTAATAAAATAAAGGTAGAGGCTTGCTGGGATTTTTTTTTTTTTTTTTTTTTAATGTATTTGGTTGTTGCAGGGTCTCACTACACAGCTCAGACTTATGGTGATCCTCCTGCTTTTAGCCTCCCCAGAGCTGGGACTACAGGGGTGCACCACTACACACAGACTAGGCTTAGCTCACCCTGGGGACAGGGCTGGTACGGCATGTGTTACCTAGGATCAAACTGCAGCAGTCCCTGTGTTTGCCAAAGCTTGCCTAAGCAGGTGCTTTAGTCTGCTGAGCTATCTCACCTGCCCCAGGTTTGCTGGGATTATTCATTACCTTACCATAACTCTACAGCTGGCTTGCTGGGATTAATTAACACAGATGTGGACTTTCTCCAATTCATCTACACGTGACAACAGAGACAAAGATTGGATTTGTTCTTCTATGCCAAGGCATATAATAGACAAGATTCCAGAAATTCAACACAAGAACAAAATATTAAAAGCTGTTAGGGAAAAGCAACAAATCATCTATACAAGAAAGCCCACTTCCGGCGGGATGGCTCAGTGGTCTAAAGCGCCTGCTTGGGAAAGCTTGGGCGGCTTCAGGGACCGCAGTTTGATCCCCGGCACCACAAGCTGCGCCAGCCCTGCCCTTGGGGCGGGCTGAGCTGGCCATAAAAATGAGTGAATAAACAAACAAAGGTTCTGAAACAAGAAAAAATAAATAAAAGAAAGCCCACTGGGTGTGGTGGTGCATGCCTGTAATCCCAGCTCTTGGGAGGCTATAAGCAAGTGGATCACTATGAGTCTGATCTAGTAGTGAGACCCTGAACACCCCGTACCCTAGACCCTTCCCTAAGATACACACACACACGCACACACAATAATGCCAATACCATGTACCAGAACTTACAGAATTCGATGAAGGTAGTCTTATCTTATTACTCTTTTCTCATTGCTGGGACAAAATACTCAACACTCCAAATTAAGGAAAGAAAGGTTTATTTATTTAGCTCCCAGTTAGTGGAGGTTTCAGTCTATACTTGGCTGGCTCCCAGGCAGAGGGGCACATGGCAGAGGGCAGAGGTTCATGACAGTGGAACACAGCAAAGGGAGGGGTAGCAGCTACTGCAGCTAGCAAGCCTCCCTCCACTTCTCACTCTGTAATGCAGATTACCCACCCCAGGGCAGGTGTAGCACTCACCTATAATCTCCACAGTAGATCATGAATTAATCACAAATTGTAGAAGCCATTCCATGACTGCAAAAGGCATTTGAGGCACAACTAGACACAAGCCATAACAAGTCCCATGAAAGAAATTTATAGCAATAAACTGCCATACCAGAAAGAGAGCAAACTCAACCTAATACTGAGCCTCAATCTTCTAGAAAAAGAGAAAGCCAAGCCCAAAACTTAGATAAGGGAGAAAATTATAAACATAAAAACAGGTATCAGAGCCAGGGACATAGCTCAGCAGAGTAAGTGCCTGCCTGGAAAGCACAGGGGTCCTGAGTTCAACCCCCAGTACCACACACACACACACACACACACACACACACACACACACACACAAAGACAAACCAAAAGCAGAAATCAATGTAACATGGACTAAGAAAGCAATAAAAAGAATCAGTGAGGCCGAGCCTGGTGGCGCATGCCTGTAATCTCAGCACTCGGGAGGCTGAGGCAGGAGGATGAGTGTGAGTTCGAGACCAGCCTGGGCTACAAAAGTGAGCTCAAGGCCAGCCTGAACTGCATAATGAGACAAAAAAAAAAAAAAGAGTCAGTGAGTGGAAGAGTTGGTTCTTTGAAAGATTAAATACAACTGTCAAACCCATAGGTAACCTTATCCAAAAAAGGAAGGAAAAGATTTAAATCCATACAATTAGGAATGAAAAGAGCCATCATTCAGAAATTCAGATTATTCAGAAATCTGGAATATTGTCAATACCTACTTCAAGAACCTGTATCCTAATAAGGTGGATAATACAGAAGAAATGGCCAGATTCCTAAGTACATATGAATTACCAAAACTGAATCCAGCAGATATAAAAATTCTAAGTAGCCCAGTATCGGTCAACAAAATTGAAAACGTAAATGAAAAGCTTTCCAACCTTTTCCAAAGAAAAGCCAAAACCCTGATGGACTCACTGGCTGAATTCCAAAAGAAATTTAGAGAAGACCCAATGCCACTATTTCTCAAACTCTAACGAGTTTGAAAGGGAAGCAATACTCCTACATTCAGTCCTGGAAGCAAGCATTACTCTTATACAAAGACCAGAAGAGGAGTCAACCAAAAAAGAGAGCTATGGGTCAATCTCCCTAATGTACACAGATGCAAAAATCCTTAATAAGATACTGGCAAACAGAATGCATCAAATCATCAAGAATATTATAGACCATAACCAACTAGGAATTCATTCCAGGGATGCAGGGATGGTGTAACATACACAAATCGATAAATGTAACACACCATATTAACAAAGACAAGGACAAACACCATAAGATCATTTCAAAAGATGCTGAAAAAAAATGTGATGAAGTCCATTCAGAATAAAAAAAACTACAAACTGGAACAGATTGTTTTTATCTCAATCTGCTGTCTATGGCAAGCCAACAGCCAGTATCATACCAAGTGGACAAAAACTGAAATCTTTCATTCTGAAATCAGGAACAATGTAAAGATGCCTACTATCATCAATCCTATTCAGCATAGTTCTGGAAGGCCTGCCTGATAGCTCAGCGGATTAAAGCAAAAAAGTACCTGCTTAGGCAGAGTGCAGTGGCCGGGGCTTGATCCCCAGCATGCTGTGGCACTGAGACAGTGACTGAGACTGGGCATGGTGGTGCACACCTGTAATCCCAGCACTTGGGAAGCTGAAAACAGGAGAATTATTACAAGTCTGATCTATGTAGTGAGACCCTGTATATCCTGTCCTACATACATAAGAAAATAAATAAATAAATAAATAAATAAATAACATATAGTTAGCTGGAGCAATTAGATAAGAGAAAGAAATAAGTGCCAGAGAGACAGCTTGGTGGTCTTAGTGCTTGCCTGGCAAATCCAAGGACCTGTGTTCAATTCCCAGGCATGCTGTGCTGGCCACCAAAACCAGGCATGGTGGTACATGTCTATAGCACTGGCTGGGGAGGCTGAGAGGACCATCAGAACCAGTCTGAGCTGAATAGCAAGACCCTGTACCAAATAAATAAAAGATTTTAAAAAATTAAAAAGGAGTAAGGATAGAAATGAACCAATTAAATTATCATTATTTGCAGATGACATGATATACTACATAGAAGATCCCAAAATCTCCACCAAAAGACCTCTCGATTTAATAACCAAATTCAATAGTACAGATAGATACAAAATCAACACTCAAACATCAATGGCCTTCCCATACAAAAATAACAAACTCACTGAGAAATTAGGGAAACAACACCTTTCAAATAATATTCAAAAGAAATATCTAGGAATCAATCTAAACAACAAGGGCTGGCAAGATAACCCAGTGGTCTAAAGCACCTGCTTAGACAACTTTAGGTAACCACAGGGACTGCAGCTCCATCCTGGGCACCACATGCTGCACCAGCCTCACCCCCTGGGGGCAGGCTGAACCAGCCATAACATAAACAAACAATGTTTAAAAAAAAAATCTAAACAATGAAGTAAAAAAACCTACACACTGAAAATTATGGTATTCTGAAAAAGGAGAGTGAAGAGGATGTCAGAAAATGGAAAGGTATCCCTTATCCTAGGGTAGGAAGAAATGATACAGTGAAAATGTAAAATGAGAAGGGGAAGGAGAGAGGAGAGGGGAGAAAGGACAAGAAAAAAGAACAGAAGGAAAAAATGGAATCAAAGCTTTTGTAAATAAGGAGGGGAAGAGGGGTTGAACAGAGGAAAGGGGAATGGATAAAAAAGAAGCACGATCATGTCAGGTTCAAATTCCATATAATGAATATGATCATTACATACACCTAAAATATACCAGTAAAATTTCTAAAAATACACACCAAAAGAACCGCGGTTTTTTCAGCCTGGCATGGTGATGATATAGGGGAAATAAACATAAGTTCTAAATTGCTAGATGTTAGTTCTGCCACGTTTATGTTCCCCAAAATTGAAGTATGAACTCTAAGGAACAATGAAGGTTAAGAGCGGAAAAACGCTGAGGCTGGCAAGATAGCTGAGCCAACTAAAGTGCCTGCGTAGGCAAGCTTAGGCAAGCCTAGGGACTACGGTTCAATCCCTGGATCCCCAGGGCGGGCTGGTCTGGCCAGAGTCTGGGCGTAGCACATATGTCTATAATCCCAGGGCTGGGGATGCTGAAGACGGGATGATCACTATGAGTTCAAGCTGTGTATTGAGACCCCATAACAGTCAAATACATTAGAAAAAAAAAAGTACAAAAAAGCTTAGTGAGTGAGATAGGTCCTGAGAAACAAGGGTGGACCGAAGAGTGGCTGCCAAGGAATTGACTTCTCAAAGAAAGTTTTATAGAGCAAAATTATGAAGTGGGTACAACATGGGTCAAAACTATGATCAACCAATGTGATTCCAAGTACAGCCACCTAGCTAATATTGAGTCAACAGTGAAGCAAATCATGTACGAAAGAACCAAAAACCTAGTTGAGGAAGGGATGGATCATGGGATCTTGGTCACCCACTGGAGAGATGTTTATATTTAGATTTTATTAGACTGGATGATGCCACTTGTCCCCTGGGGAGGCATGCAGGCCTGGGCTCCAACATACACGCCTCCGGCCACAGTGGTAATGTACTCTCATCCTCTGTACCGACTTCCAGAGCCTAGCCCAGTCTGACTACCTATAATATTGCTACCTAACTTGAGCTATCTATAGTAGTGGCACATGCCTGTACCTTCACCACTCTAGAAGGCTCACACAAGAGGACCACAAATTTTAGGCTTGCCTGGGCAAATTAGTAAAACTTTGTCTCAAAATAAAAATTATAACAAGAAGTGAGAATGTACCTCAACATTCCCTGCACTCAACATGCTACTGCAAAAAAAAAAAAAAAAAAAAAAATGACATCTGAACAAAAATATGAAGCAAGGCAGTCCTTCCCCCTATCTTTTATCCAAACAATTCTAATTTTACTTTTGGATCTCAGCTTCAAAACCAGTTCCTCAGTGATAAGAACTGATTTTTTAAAAGGGGACGGGGAGTAGAAGCGTGAGAAAAGAAGGTTGAAGAGGAATCCACACAGATCACTGGGACCTGATTAGAAAAAGCCTTAGGTGTGATGCTAAGGAGTCTGAGTGTCACAGTGATCACTTAGGAGATGGCTATCAAGATTATATTTTACAAGAATCATTTTGGTGAGTATAGAAAATAAACTGGTAGGTATCTCCCAATAATTGCTGTCCTTGCTTTCCTTAGCTTGGCAAATGACTGACAAGTACAGATTGCATTTCCTAATCTCACTCATAAAAAAGTCTGATTAATTTGTGATGTTCACTTTCCAGTATCCTCGAAAGGGAAAAGTGCATGTCTGTTCCTGAGTCCTTATCCCCATTTTGTCCATGTTCATTTGACAAAGAAAACACCATCCTGGGTCCAAAGACGAGGGTCATACTCTATACCCATGAGAGTCCTGGTTCTCAGAGGACTGAGTCACCACACCCGCTTTGAACTGAACTTTTACTTGAAAGAGAAATAAAAAGTTTGGGTCTACTATTTGCATCTGTTATGTGGAATTGAGCTAAATTCCAACTGATCAAAAGGTGTCCAGGCTCAAGATAAAGGAGGGGCTGGAGAAGATAGCTCTGTGGCACAAGTGTGTGCCTGGCAAGTACAAGGTTGTGAGTTCAAACCCCGGTCCCGCAAAAAAAAAAGAAAAAAAAAAAAACAAAAAAAAAACTGTAAGGAGACTGTTGTAATCTGTGTAAGAACTGATAAGGGGCAGGCATGGCAGCTTAACTTGTAATCCTAAAACTTGGGAGGCTGAAGCAGGAAGATTCCTATAAGATCAAGGCAAGACAGGGCTATGTAGTGAATTCAAAGGTAGCCTGAACCACACAGTGGAAGTTCTGCTTTTAGGAGGAAGAAGATGAAAGAAGAAGAAGAAAGAAAGAAGGAAGGAAGGAGGAGGAGGAGGAGAAGAAAAAGAAGAAGAGGAAGAAGAACTGGTAAAAGTTTAAGGCAATGATAACAGAGATGGAGGGACAAGACTCAATATGTAAGCACAGGACTTAGAAACTGAGTGGGGCCAGGTGTGGTGGCCCTACATCTGTAACTACCTCTCTGCTAGTCTGATCAAAACAATCACCAAGCTGGGCGTGGTGGCTCACGCCTGTAATCCCAGCACTGGGGAGGCTGAGGCAGGAGGATCATTGTGAGTTTGAGACCAGCCTGGGCTACAAAAGTGAGCTCAAAGCCAGCCTGGAACTGCACAGTGAGACCCTGTCTCAAAAAAAACAAAAACAAAAAACAAAAAACAAAACAAAAAAACCCCAAAAACAATCACCAGCTGGAGCCCAGACTGAGCAATTTAGTGTAAAACTCTGTCTCCAAAAAAAGACAAAAAAAAAAAAAAAAAAAAAAAAAAGTTGCGATTGTAGCTCCTTATGAGGGCCCTAAATTCAATCCCTGGTACCTTAAAAACAAAGTGAAAACTGGAATTATGTAAAATGAACTGCTGAAGATGGAAGCTTTCAGATGTTAGCTTACCTGTGGAAAGGTCAATCGGAGTCATTAGTTACTAAAACTCAATGTGGGAATGAGACATCCCCCCAAAATAGCCAGAGAAAACAGATCTAGAGAAACTTACATCTGAAGGCCAAGGAAAGGGTAAGGCTGCTAAGGATGCTAAGAATTTGTAGTTGAGAGATAGGAAAACCATGAGTGGAATCAAAGCCACCAATGGAAAAGTGTCAAGATGAGGAACTAGAAAATAGCAGCAAATGCTATTCAGAAGCGCCCTAGGAAATAACCACTTATCAGAGGATATAAGGTTATCACGAAGGTGACCTTAGTAAGAACTATTTTAATACAATAAGGGCTATATAATTCAAATCAGACTGGGACAAAGAATGGAAAAATGAGAGTGGCCTATAAAATGAAAAGCCAAAGCACTGAACTATTTTTGAAAAGTGTACCTAGATGACAAAAAAAAGATGGTAACTGGAGGGAAAAGAGTAGAATGGTTTGTTGTCACAAGGGAGTTAACATGTTTAAATACTGATAAAAATTTAGTAAGGCAGGAGGAAGTAAGACATCCTCAAACAGGAAGAAGAGTAAGACTCAGAGCACAAGAATAGGTACTGGCACCAGAGCAGAGGGATTCATTGTTTTGGGCAGGAAGGAGGAAGAGGTGAATGTGATGTAGACGTATGTGGATTAATAAGTGGTAGGATATGGAGAGCTTCTGCGTTCTTCTATGACTAGGGTGACTCACAGAAAGAATGGTAAGAGAAAGAATGCTTAAGAATATTAAGTTGAAATGGTTTTTTGTAAGGAATAATAAACAGCAGAATAAGCCAGTGGGATCATGGGAGCTTAGACTTATTTGAATTTGATAATCATGGAGTCAGAGTGATATATAATTGTTCACTGGTCTCCATTTAGTTGTTCAAATAAAGGCAGAGCTATCTAATTCCTAGGATCCAAAAAAGATGAAAAGGGAATTCAGCTTAAAGGAAAATGAATGGAGTTTAAACTGACTGAGAAGCAATAGCCTGAATGCTTCAGTGAAATCAAGAATAGAGAAGACAGTTCAACAAATAAAAAGTCAATATAGGACCCATAAATCTGAGGCAAGTGACAGCGTTTTGAAGATGGAGTGGTTCGGGGTGATGGCAACAGCCAAATTTAACTAAGGGAACAGGTGGCTTAGTGTGGAAATCACTAGCACCTGAGTCAAGGTATTAAGAGACCTAGTTACTGATCGTCTATTAACACAAAGGTAACAAGAGGTGGATAGAAAAACCAAGGGCTACGTAGATGAAAGGAACAAGAGAACAGTAATGGACACTGGTAAGTCAGCTAATGAGAGACACGTGCATGGACCGAGAGCCTCAAGGGGATGCTATTTTGCTAGAGTGGGCAACTAGCTGAAGTCAAAATATGTATACTGGAAAATCTTATGTCCAGTGCTTATGACATGATAAACGTATGTCGAAGCTTATTCTGTGAGTCGTGCTTCAAACTATATTATTGTCATTATAGCAATGGCTACTACTTTACAACTGAGGAAGAACAGAATATGGAAGACAGAGTGGTAAGGGGCCAGGAGATAGCTCAGCAGTTGAAGCACCTGCTTGACAAGCGCAAGGACTCAGGTTCAATCCCTGGTAGTGTACTCTGTGCTGCCGTGCTGGCCACCAAAACCAGGCATGGCGGCACATACCTGTAATCCCAGCACTGGAGAGGCTGAGACCGGAGGATCATTATGATACTGAGCCATGAGTATCATAACCAAATATTTAAAAATATTAAAACAAAACACAAGAGTGCTAAGAATGTTTTCTCCTAAATAGTGAATGTATTTATAAACAAAAATTTTAATAGTGAAACATAATCAGGGGGACACCTACTTGGGACCCCCCACACCCCCCATCCCTCTCTTGGACAGGAGCTTTCTTTCCTTCAAAATAAATATGATCTGCTCATTAAAAATTAAAAAAAGAAGAAAAAGAAAAAATAATCAGAGCCAATTGAAAATTAAAAGATAATGGAACAGAGAATTTGCGTTGAGATAGGGTCTTGCTATGTAGCTGGCCTTGAGCCTGTGGCAATCCTGCTGCCCCAGCCTCCTGAGTGCTGAGATTATAGGCATGTGCCACCATGCATGGTGGGAAGACTGAAATTTAAGGACTGATGGGTCAGATTGTGGCCTTGATTTTCTGTGCCTAGAGGCACAGTAGCTGCAGAGATGGAGGATAACAGTTAGGGCAGTTCAGAGCACGAGCGTGAGAATCAGATGGACACCTACTCGGTTTTTCTCCATATTACTAATTATGTGATGGTAAAAGAGGAATCACACTTGTAATCCCAGCACTCAGGAGGCTAAGTCAGGAAGCCCCTTGAGTTCAAGGCCTGGCATACAAAAGCAAGATCAAGGCCAGGCTAAACTACATAATAAAATAGGTGATCTCTACTTCTGCATCCATTATCCATTAAGTGGAGCCCTTTGTAGGCTTTTTTTTTTTTTGTAAAGATTAAGCATGTGATCTACTAACCTTCGAACATACAAAAAACACGTGTTTCATAGATGATTTCTGAGAAGCAGCCTGGTGTATGAACAATATGAACTTTATTTATATTTGACTTTTTGGGGGATAGGGTCGTGCTATGTAGTTCAGGCTAGCCTTGAACTTACAGTGATTCTTCCATGTTGGCTTCCCCAGTGCCTGTAATCCCAGAGCTGGCAAGCCTGAGATAGGAGAAGAACTATGAGTCTGAACTGCATAGCAAGACCCTGAGCCAAATAAATAAATAAGTAAATAAATATTTCTTTTTAAAGGGCAGTTTGCTGGTAGTAAGGGCTCCACTTGTGTTGGTGACCTTAAACATCCAATGGCACTCATTATATAACTTTTTTTCTAGTAGCTTGGGCTGAAAAATAGAAAAGATAAAACCAGGATAGAAAAAGGAGGCTGACTGGAAGAAAATGTGGTGGAGTGATATGCCATTCAGGCCGCTGAATACAGAAGTAATCCCCACAAGGGGGAAGGCAAAATGGGAAAAGAGAGGCTGGAATCGTAAGTCACCGAAGCATACTGAGAATAATGCGACACAGGTGGGTGGGAAGCTGCAATTATGAGATTTTGTAGAAGCAACTAAGGTAGCATGAAAAATGACACACAGATTTTATTCTTTTTAAAATAAGCACCATCTATTTTTCCCTTAGGTTTTTCTTCTCCAAATTTAACCATACTGTAGTTTCCCATTCTTGACTGCCCTGAGGATAAGACCGCCTTCTTTATCTAAATATTTCAAACAATAACAAAAAAACCTTTTAAATGGAGTTAGGGAGATAGCTCAGCAGAATAAGCTGACAAATACAAGGACCTGAGTTCAATCACCATTCCCCACCCCCCCCCCAAAAAAAACAAAACAAAATATTTTAATGCAGATTCCAGAAAGAGAGAAAATACTAAGACACTAGCCAGGGGAAATGGCTGCAGTTAAAAGAGCACTCCCAATTCTGACAGGTTTTATCTGTGTGTTGTGGCCACTGACTTTCTATGAAGCAAGCCTAAAAGCGCTAGGAGTTTTCTGGAGTGCCCTCCCCCCCCCATTGCCATCACTTTCTTTCCCTAGATCCGACAGAATCCTTTTCATAAGGCACAGACGGGGGAAAAACTTACATATCAACGTGTGCTCGGCCATTTAAGTTAAAAAGACTCAACGACAGCCTGAGAGAGCTCTCATTTTATCTGTCACTTGAGCAGCAACTAACTTTCTGTTGCTACTACCAACTTAAAACTTGAACCCACAAGCCCGCTCTCATCAGATGCCTGGAACATTGAAGTTTTCCTTTTACATACTGAAGGCAATTCCTCAGCTGCTAGGGGTGAAGCCAGCAGATATGCATTAAATGACGACCAAGACAAATGTTCCCTAGTCATCATTTAACCTAAACAGCAAAAACTGGGTTTATTGGCTCCAGGAAAGGAGCGACAGAACCCCTCTCTCAAACTCTCCGTCCAGGCTTCAACAAGTCCAAGGTCCACTACGTCCTTCCAGTACCTTCCCTCCTGAGGTTGGGGCTGGCTAGCTGCCTGGTGGTGAGGCTGTGGGCTGTTCTGCTGTAACACCTGGTACAGCCGAAGCGGCCTCGTAGTCTGCGATGCGGCGCTGTACGAGGGCAGGCATGAGCTGCACGTAAGCGGCCATGAGCCGGTGGTTGGAATGGATCAGCTTCCCAGCACAGCTGTGCAGGCAGGCCTCCTAGAAGGGAAACGGGGCGGAAGCAGAGGTCAAAAGAGTCCTTCCAAGCACGCTCCCTTCTTCCCCATTCCCAATTTGGGGTGAGGCCAAAGAAATGGCAGGCTGAGAGGCAGTGGAACTGGGGAGAGAAGTATACACTCCGCCGCTAGTTTTGGGGCTCGAAGGTGATGTCACTGCACAGACCCCCACCTCCTCCGTGTCCACAGCTCGGTGGTGCAGGCTGGGCACACAACGCTGGAAGCAGAGTTCTGTCATCCGATTGTACACCAACAGGAAGTCTCGCAACTGGGAAAGAAGTGGACCAAGAACACAGTTCTAAGAGCTCCACTCCACCCTTCAACCCAACGTTTCCAAAGACCGCGCAACACAACCCGTGTCCCCAGCTGTAGAATCTATCTTTGGCCCTTTTGGGGGCTTCACTGTAGAAAAGTCTGGCCCTGAAGCAACTCAACTATAACTCACATTTCTCAGTTGCTGCTGCTGTTGCTCCATGACGCCACCGGCTTGTACGTCATTTCCGTTACAGCGTCTCGACACCGCCCCGGAAGTAATCTCTCCACTCTCCAAGGGCTGCCGGCTTGGTTCTAGGATCGTCCTGCCCACTGCTGTTATGTCACTTCCGCCCTTATAATCTGCTACGTGGCTCGGCTTCTTCTGCCCAGAGAAATCGTCACTTCCGCCAAGTCCCTGACCTGCTGCTAGGATCGCCACGGGAACTGGAATCTGAGGTCCCCGTGCCGTCCGGGCCTGGCGCCCAGAGGGAAAGAACGGCCCGGCGCAGGTAAGAGAGACTTACTTGAGTGAGGGGAAGTTGAGCTCATGAACTTGTCTTGAGGGCGAGATGCCCCTGAGTCTTGGGCTAGGATGAGGACACACCTGATGCCCAGGTGTATGGGGGCGGGGAGGAAGCAGGGACTCACACCTGGAAGACGTAACTGACTTTGGAAGGGATCGCGTAGATTCTGGGAAAGACAGGCTGTTATCAGACACCAGGAATATATTCCAGTTGATTCAACTAAGGCCTAATGGAGAGGGTTTTAGAAGGAGGTGCTTGAGATGGAGGAGGGGAGAGACTGCCCGAGGGAGGGGGTTAGGAACCTTGAGGAATGTGGAAACCCAAGCATTGGAGAGCATGCCTGAATGCTGGGTAGCACGCCTGGGCCCCAGAAAGGGGCTGGTTTTCTGGTGGGAGTAAGCACACCTGTGTGGGGTTAAGTTGCAAGACAGACTTTCTGAGATAGATTTTTCTCTCGTTCACCGTTGTGTTCCCATTGTCTTAGTGGCTGACACATGGTAGGACTCCCCTAAATATCAGTTGAATTGGTGAATGCCTGCATGATTAGTAAAGGTAGGGTTGGGGGTGGTGAGAAGACACCTGAGGCTTAGATGTTCATGTGTAGACATTTACACTTTGGAGAACAGAAATACATATGTCTGAGGAAAGAAGTGGTAGCTGAGGCCCCAGGACACTCAAGTCCTGGGACCACCCCTGAAGCTTTAGAAACAGCAGGGGAGGTATCCCTCTTTCGGGGTGCTGGCCAGTTTCCAGATTGCCTTGTTTTGGGCTTTGCAGGGTGCTGGGGTGGAGACTGCCCCCTCCCTAGCCATGACGGACGGGATCCTAGGGAAGGCAGCCACAATGGAGATCCCTATCCACGGGAATGGGGAAGCTGGGCAGCTTCCTGAAGATGATGGGCTGGAGCAGGTGCTTCTGTTGGATGCTTCTGATTGTCTCGTGGGAGCCCAGTGTCTAAATCCTGGCTTTGTGCACCCATTCCATTCCAGTAGCCTTCCTCAAAGTTATCTAATTCCCTTCATGCTTTTTGCAAAACATTCATTTGCCTCTGGTGACGTCCAGTGTGTGCATGCATACATGCTTGCTCTTTCTCCTGCCTTCTCCCTCTCTCCTTTCCTCTCCCCCATCTAAGCTTGCTGCCACCCCCAAAATGTTCCAGCTGCCCATATGTTCCTGAAGTGCCTCCCTCCTCCTTTCTCTGGCCTGTAGGACCTCCAGCAGGTGATGGTGTCAGGACCCAACCTCAATGAAACCAGCATCGTGTCTGGTGGCTATGGGGGCTCTGGTGATGGACTCATCCCCACAGGTATGAGTGATCAGAGACAGAAGAACTGAGTGGAGAGCAGGACTAGGGTGGCTTGGAGGAGCATAGCACACATCCAGGACCCTTGAATCACGGCTAGAGATCTTGAGAACCCTTGCTAGTATGGACCCGGTGGACTGTCTCCATGGCCCAATGCCAGAATCCAGGGTTTTCTGTCTACTTCTTCCCTGGGTCCCTGAGATGGCCATTTTTCTTTTTCCTGCAGCCACTGCTTGATACAGTACTTCTAGTTTACAGGAGTTTTCCTATTTTGGACCTTGAGGCTGTTCCAGCATTTTACTTTAGAGGAACAAACAACCCTGCATTTCCCAGACCAGGATTGTCTATGGGAATGTCATCCAGGTTTACGTTATCAGCATCCACCATGCTTGACTCCCCTGGCAGCATAGCATACTTTTTGTTTTCTCTGCCTGTGTATACCAGCACCTCCTCAACCGCCCCCCATCCCACCAAGAAGGTTAAGTATTGAGATTTCACTTCAGAGCACAAGATCCTAATTTCTTCTACAGTAGTTAGTAGGACAGTCTAATTGACTCTAGACCTTTTCCCCTCTGGGGAAATCATTTCATGTGCTCAGGTGCTAGGTAGGAAACATGGGTGGGGCCACAGAGGTGTCTGGTTTTATCTGAGAGAGGCTGGTGTGAAGAACTTGGTCCTTTAGGATCTGGCCGCCATCCATCTCACAGCACCACTCCTGCTGGCCCTGGAGATGAGGTAGCTCGGGGCATCGCTGGAGAGAAGTTTGACATCGTCAAGAAATGGGGCATCAACACATACAAGGTGGGATTTCAGCACCTCTCCCTTTCTCAGAACTCCCCCTGGCTAACTTTTTCCCTTTTCTCTAGCCCATCTGTGGCTAAGACTAGGAGATTGGGGGTGCTGGAATAGGTACTTGTTGGTGGGTTGCAGGGTCTAGGTGCTCTGACCTGTTCCTCCACCTCCCAATCAGTGCACAAAACAGCTGTTATCAGAACGATTTGGCCGAGGCTCTCGGACCGTGGACCTGGAGCTAGAGCTGCAGATCGAGTTGCTCCGTGAGACGAAGCGCAAGTATGAAAGTGTCCTGCAGCTGGGCCGGGCGCTGACGGCCCATCTCTACAGCCTGCTGCAGACCCAGCATGCACTAGGTGACGCCTTTGCTGATCTCAGCCAAAAGTCCCCGGAACTTCAGGTGCCTTGGCCAGGACAAGGGAGGTGGGGGGCCTGGGCCCTTCCTCTCTCCCTCCCTCCTGCACCCCATAGGATGGGTCCAGCCCTGTCCCCAGCAGTACTCATGTGTGAAGGCAATCTAAGGGCTTATACAGAGATCCGGAAATTGGGGGTATGGAACTGGGAGAGGAGGCATTCTAGGTGTCTCACCCTTCTCTACCTTGTTGAGAATACTTTTGACACTAGACCTAATCAGATCTCCTCCCCTGCCTGGTACACTGGCTCTCCTTCTGTCTTTTGAACGTCTCTAAGAACATCCATGTCCAGCTGGCACACACTTGTAATCCCAGCACTCAGGAGGCTGAGGCAGGAGAATTGGTGCGAGTTCAAGACCAGCCTAGGCTACAAAAGTGAGCTCAAGGCCAGCCTGAACTGCACAGTGAGACCCTGTCTCAAAAATACAAAAAAAAAAAAAAAAAAAAAAAAAGCTGGGCGTGGTGGCGCACGCCTGTAATCCCAGCACTTGGGAGGCTGAGGCAGGAGGATCAGTGTGAGCTTGAGACCAGCCTGGGCTACAAAAAGTGAGCTCAAGGCCAGCCTCAACTGCTCAACTGCATAGTGAGACCCTGTCTCAAAAAGACAAAAAAAAAAAGAACATCCATGTCCAACAGTCCTACCCTGGGCATCCCTACGGTGGCCAAACTAGCTTCCTGGTTAAGAGAGTCTTTCTAGACACAGTCCTTGGTGGTTTTCTTTTTGATAGCTCTTTGCTTTCTGAGAAGGAAGGGAATGAAGGGACTCTTATTCAAGGCCTGTCTATCCCTTCTGCCCTGCAGGAGGAATTTGGCTACAATGCAGAGACGCAGAAGCTTCTGTGCAAGAATGGGGAGACGCTGCTAGGGGCTGTGAACTTCTTTGTCTCTAGCATCAACACGTTGGTCACCAAGACCATGGAAGACACACTCATGACTGTCAAGCAGTATGAGGCTGCCAGGTGTGGGGCTGGTAGGGCCTAAGGTTTGGGAAGTTGGCTGATATGGGTGGGAATTTGGGCACTCCCTCCCTTTCAGGAGGGAAAGGAGAACTTGCAACGAATAAAAGGGATACAGACCAGCCTTTATCACTCCCTCCCCAGGCTGGAATATGATGCCTACCGAACGGACTTAGAGGAGCTGAGCCTTGGTCCCCGGGATGCAGGGACCCGTGGTCGACTTGAGAGTGCCCAGGCCACTTTCCAGGCCCATCGGGACAAGTATGAGAAGCTGCGGGGAGATGTGGCCATCAAGCTCAAGTTCCTGGAAGAAAACAAGGTGCCAGACCCACCCCTTTGTTCATTCCTAAATCACTTTCCCATCTGACAGTAACTTTCCCTTGACACCCTCATTATCCAAGTGGGAGATGCAGCCTGATGCGGGAGTGGGGTGTCCCCTAGCCCCTCAACTCCTAGGCCTTCTTACATCTCTCTCCTAATCAGTGGCCCTTTTCTGTTGGAGGATTTCCTGGAAACCTAAGTGGGAAAAATCGCACCCTTAGCTGGGGTACCAGACCCTTGGCCCAGAAAATCAAGTCAGATTTTTTCCATCAGGTTGACCTTTCTCCTTTGTTTCCCTGGGTGAGGTTCAGTCCCTAGCCCAGGATCACCATCAGAGCAGAGTCCACATATCCCGGTCTGTACTCAGGCTCAGAGCTCTCAAAACGGGCGCCTGAGTCCAGCCTTAGCTGACCCTGCCGGACCCCCAGATCAAGGTGATGCACAAGCAGCTGCTGCTCTTCCACAATGCTGTGTCCGCCTACTTTGCTGGGAACCAGAAACAACTGGAGCAGACCCTACAGCAGTTCAACATCAAGCTGCGGCCTCCAGGAGCTGAGAAGCCCTCCTGGCTAGAGGAGCAGTGAGCTACTGCCAGCCCATCTTGGTTTCAAGAAGGACATTGGGAAGGGCAGCCCCAGGGTGGAGGAGATTGGACACACATGGGACATCCCTTGCAGTTGCCTTCTGGCTTGGGTTCCCTTGCCTTGGCTGGGATCTGACACAAGTTTTGCCCATACTGCTGTGGTATGAAGAGGGCCTGTAGGCCCAAAAGCTGCTGTCCTGTCCTTCATTTTTCTGGCCACTGAGCTTCATTCCCAGATCTTTTCCTTCCACTCCACAGCCAAAGGCTATGATAGAACCACTCCCTGGCCAATGGCATCACTCCTCAGGCCTATCCCCAGCTCCTGGGGTGTGTGCCCTGACCAATGACAGAGCCTCAAAAGGCCTTGGTGGCCAATGGCAGCTCTTCTTGGGCTCCTTTGGACCAATAATGTTGCCTCTGATACCCTTTGTCCCTCCTCTATGCGTGCCCATTGCAGAGAAAGGGACTGGGACCAAAGGGGTGGGGAGAATGGGGAGCTCCATTTCTGGCCGGCATCTGAATGGGCCTCCTCTCACCCACCCATTTAATTGTGCTCAGAACCCAGGAAGACTGGGATCTAGCACTAGGAATAAACCTTTCATAAAATCAGGCCCAGTGAGGTCAATTTGTGGGGCACTATAGGCTGGTGGGTAGGGTGGACTCCAGTCTAAATACCCAAATCCTATGAAGTCCAAGGAGCTGGGGCCAGGAATCTAAAGACCTAGGTTTCAGAAATAGTCTGAAGCCAGACTTAATCCCTGTAAACCCCAACTGGAGCCCAAGTTTTATCTACCTTACTGGTTGACACCAAGAAAGCTGTGAATCTTCAGGGCATAAGATCCAGAGGGAGTTGAGAATGCAGACCTTCCTCATTCATTGACTCCTAACGGCAAATATTTACTGAGTGCTTTTATTTGCCAGGCACTGTACTGGACCCTGGGGAAACATCAGTGAATAAAACAGTCCCTGCCCACAGTGCTTAAGGCCTAATGGGGGATAGAGACAACCAGGCAACTACAGTACAGTGAGAAGTACTAGGATACAGGAGCACAGAGAAGGGGTGTCTAGGTTATATGGGCAGAGATGGGGATGTCAACTTGAGATTTGAGCCTGAAAGATGGGGTCGATGACAGCCAGTGAGGGCCAGGTATGTGGAGACTGAATAGAAATTAAGCTTACACTGTGCTCCTGTATTCTAGTACTTCCCACTGTACCACCAGTTGCCTAGTTGTCTTCCGCTAGGCCTTAATTAAGTAAAAGTGGCACAGTAGACAGGAAGACTGCATCTCCTTAGGGAATTTTGCCTTTAAGAGAGTATAAAACCTTTTAAGCTGGGGTGTGACCATATAAAAGAAATCCAGGGTTGAGAAAGTCCTGAGGTTTAAAATAGTGCTACACAGACTGCAGTTCCTTCTCTCTGGGAAGTCTAGTGGCCTTTTCTACCAATGTAGAGCACAAAGCCCGCTGGAGGCCTCCAGGCTGGGAGCACCAGTCATGGTTGCCAGAACTCAGATGAGACAGGCAGTTCCCATGGCTGGGCCCAAATCTGAGCCTCATGCGAAAAATCCCGAGGAAACTCCCAGAAGCACTTTGTTTTCAAGGTCCTAGTGTCATCACATCACTGTCCTTTGGCTAAAGAGCCCCATACTTCCACATTTTCATCTGTGGAGCGCTAGGGGAAGAGGCAGCCAGTCAGCGGATACTCGGCACTGGGGCTCACAGAGCCTGGCTGCTCTTGTCAGGAAGGCTGCAACTCCAGGCACGCACGCTCCCTGGGCTGTGATTAGCCTGCAGCCGTCCGACCAGCCGGATTATGAGGGATTTTTTTTTTTTTTTTTTTTTTTCATCCTAAAGGCACTCAATTTCCAAATGACAGGAAGCAAGGCCTGCAAAAGCAAGGCCAAAATCTGGTACCACCATTTCCTGAGTGATCAGGGTTAACACCCTGTTTTTTTCACTGTACAACAGGGTTAATAAAAGAAACTACTTAATTACAGTTCTGAGTATTAAATAAGATAATGTATAGAGAGTGGTTGGTTATTAAGTCTGTACATAATTAGTGCTCAGAGCCTGTTATAATTTTTGTTATCTTTCACCAGGGTTGCTTTCCGTAATGCACTGAGACGTTTGCTCTGGGTTTGTGGTGTGAGGAAGGGAGCCTGACTGGTAATTTCCTCTCGAGGGGGCTCCCAAGGCAACTAGCGCAGAGATAAGTTCCCACCTGCTCACTGAGCCTCCGCGACCCAGAGCTCTGGGTCTCGCCCCTCCGCGGCCAGAAATCCGGTGGCGCTAAACAAGGTCCCCGCTCCCTCCTGCTCGGCGGAAACCAAATTCCATGGGTCGGATATCCCGCACCCCAGAAAGCCAGGGGGCGCCAGCAGAAGACAGCCAGGTCGGCCTCACAGACTCCGGCATCCCTGCCGGCCCAGCGACCTTTTCTTGACAGCGCCTCATCCCAGTACCTGCCACCTACCACACCGCCCTGCCCGGAGCCCCAGCAGCCGGCGGAGATCCGCGATCCGACTCGCCGCGCTCCGGGGCCGCGCCGCAGAGGCAGCGCCCACGGGCACTGCAGGGGCGTCGCGGGGGCGGGGCCTCGGCGGCGGGCGGGGCGGGGCGGGTCTTCGGCGCCGGAGTGGCCCCTTCCCCCGCGGCTCGCAGCCCCGCCCCAGCCCCTCCCTCCGGCCTGTGCGGCTAGTCCGGCGGCGGCGCCGGCGCGGGGACAGGCGGAGGCGCGGGACGTGGGGCGGCACCGCAGGCAGGGCCGGGCGGACGGGCGCTGGCAGCGGGGGCAGCGCAGCGGGCCCCTCCAAGTGGCCACAGCCCAGGCCTTGCCTCCCATCCTGCTCCAGCACCGTGAGTGCGACGGGCGGGCCCCAAGGGTGCGTTTGGTCTGCCTGTGCGCACGGGTCCGGGTGCGGGTGCGGGTGCGGGTCCAGGCGGCAGTGTGTCTTTCCGAGCGTCTGTGGGTGAGGGCATGAATGCTTTTCAAAAGCTGTTCCCGTCTCTGTCCACGTGAGGCGTGTCCCGGTCCGTGAGAGCAGCGGGGGGATTCTTCGGGCTGTGGCTGCTCACGTGAGGTCCGTGTTTGCTGGGGGGAGGCGCGGGTGGATAGCTAAGGGCTCGCTCCTTTTAGAGCGCGGGGTTCGGGATCCGGCGCGTGTTGGCGGAGGGTGCCGAATGCTGCGGCCGAGGGGCTGGAGGGGTGGGTGCGGTTGCTGAGTGGGACTCTGGAATCTCATGGCCCTGCTTGTCTGAAGGGTTCCTTTCTCCCCTTTGCTCCCTCCTCCACCCTCCGTGGGCACCCAGAGGCCCACCAGCCAGGTTGGAGGACACCCTTTCCTCCCTGGCTCTGCTCTCTGGACAGGAAGCTTCATGTGGAGACTCCTTGTAGCAAAAGATCTCTCCAGTTCTCCCACAACCTGGCCCCTGCCTAAAGGACCCTACGCCCCTCCCTGATACTGACCTCCTCCCTTCTGGCCTTGACTTCATATGCTGGGCTGCAAAACTGTGGGGACAGATGGTTGCAGGTTGGAAGAGCAGGCTGCACCCCAGGGAGGTCAGTCCAACCAACGGCAGGCCCTGGGAACATTCTGAGGGTGGGCATCTGATATGGACCTCAGAAACCCAGGATTATAGATGGATGCCCATTCATCTTCTAAGCAAGGTTCTGGTGTGCTGCAGAACTGGAGTCAGAGCTGCAGGCCAGACAGGTGCCCTGCCTCCCTTGGCTTGCACGCCTCCAGTGACAGAGCACTTAGTACCTTCTGTGGGAAAGAAAGCGTCTTTATGTTAGGTTGAGGTTATTCTCCTTGGAACTTTATTTTCTTTGTTTTTGCCTTTATTGGATGAGTGGGAAATGCAGAGATAGCTCTCCTGTCTCCAGCATAGTACCTTCTCTGTGCCATTCATATATTGCCTTAGCCGTGTAAGGGACAGTGATATTCCTTCTGAACTCAAGCAAAGGGGCCATAGTTGGGGTAGTGCAGTCTGTTCAGAAAAGCAAAACCATATGGCCAGGGTAGAGGGTGTTGAAAGGGAATGTCATGACTGACTTAAACTTGGCAAACATTTATTTTGGAAGAGAAGGGCAACTGTGACTACCCTCTAACATATCTAGCCTTGGGGAAGAAGCTAGAAATATAAAAAAAAAATCAGTGTAGTATGGAGTGGCATTTAATCATGGACACACATTATCTGTAAGCGGACCGTTGGCTTGTAAGGGAGCCTCAAGCTTCTCAAGATTTTGACAACCAAAAGACCTCATCACCCCCAATTTACAAGTAAAGGATAAGGTAGGAACTTGCCCAGAGTCTTGGGTTATTGAATAGTGGCAGTCAGATGAAGAACCTAAATTTTCTGACTTTTTAAGCCTGAGCACATATTAGAGACATCAGGGACATAGTCATAGCTTCTATCTAAAAGGCAAAAGAAAAGTCAAAAGTGAAGAATAGGGTTCTGGCAGGTATAGCTATAGTGAATGGTGGTACCTTTTATGGAAATGAGAAGCAACAGGAAGAAAGAGTTTAGAAAATGAATTCAGTTTTGAACTAGACCCTGTGCATCAACCGGATGGAGATGTCCAAAAGGCAGTCAGATGTGCAGCTCTGTGGTAGGAGAATCCTTAAGCACAGTAGATAAGGCTTTGAGACTTATCAGCAATTGGATGGTAACTGAAACCATGGGAAATGAGATTGTTGAGGCAAAGTATGAGAAGTGAGAGGAGAGGAGATTCTAAAACAAAACTGTAAAGCTAACTATTTAAGGAATGTGCACTGGAGGAGTGACTGAAAAGCCAAGCAGAGAGCCCACATGGAGCAGCTCATTGAAAGCATCAACTATAACCTTCGCCCTTAGGAATCTTGCTGTTTTGCAGGACTAGTCTGTTTGTTAACTTTCATGGTTATGTTTGTTTAGACATTGTCTTTCCACTATACGCGCTTATCTCATATTTTCCCCTCAAGACCCAATTGAAGTATCCCTTCTTTTGGAAGCTTTCTTTATTCTCCACCAGGTTAGATACTTTCTATCATAGTAGTTTGAACATGTTAATGTCCTGGTACTTCTCAGATTGTACTTATGTGTTTATACTTCTGCTTGCCATGCTAGTCTAAAAACTTAAAAAATGACAGGGACACATTTAGTTCTGTGTCTCTGATTCCCAGTTGAAGGACCTAGCTCAGAGTATGCCCAAGAAAGTTTGATTGAATGATTCATCCTCTCAGTCAAGCAGTAGTGGGGGAGATTGGTACTTTGAATTTCATCACGTTCCTTTCCTACCAGTCTTATTGAAAGGGTTCCTTAGATTTGAGGACTTGATCTCATAAAGTTCTTATTTGTTCCAGAGGAAGCCCAAGGAGTGTAGCCTGTAGTCATTTGTTATTTTGCTGAGAGTTGAAATGGGCAAATACACCTGGAGGCTAGTGAGTAGGAATGAGTCACCCTAACAAGTGAGCCCAGCTGACCTCCCAGATACACTTTTAAAAATGCTTTGGTCGGGGCCCAGCAGGATGGCTCAGTGGTGTAAAGCGCCTGCTTAGGAAAGTTTAGGCGGCTGCAGGGACCACAGTTTGATTCCCAGCAACACACGCTGTGCCAGCCCTGCCCTCAGGGCAGGCTGAACCGGCCATAAAAATAAACAAACCAAAGTTCTGAAACAAGAAAAAAAAAATAATAATAAAATAAAATTTTAAAAATGCCATGGTCACTGCTATGTATCACTGTAAATCATGTGCTGGGAGACTTGTGAAAGTATAGGGTGAAGTTGTGTGGGAAATTGGATACTGTTTGAGAATCTGGAGAATTTTAGAGACCTTGATACACCATTTCTGTGGTGGAGGTAGATGTCAAAAATCTGGTAGAGTGGGGCCCTGGCAGGATAGCTCAGTGGTCTAAAGTGCCTGTGTGGGAAACCTTGGGCGGCTTCAGGGACCGCGGTTCAATCCCCGGCACCACATGCTGCGCCAGCCCTGCCCTCGGTGCGGGCTGAGCCGGCCATAAAAATGAGTGAATAAACAAACAAAGGTTCTGAAATAAGAAAAAAAAAATTTAAAAAAGAATCTGGTAGGGTTAGCACAAGCTTTCTTTATGTGTTCAAAGTCAACCTCTTCTTTATCTTCTTGGATCTGACTTCCTTTTCTTCAGCTCCTGAGTTAAGGACAGCTTCTTCTGAAGCCTTTCCTGTAGCATTTCATAGTCCCAATTTCTCTCTTGTTCTTGAAACTTCTTCTTTGGCCTGAAGAACAACTCTCTTTCTTGCTTTGGCCTTTTAGCCATACCTTTGCAGTATTTATTTGCCTGCTGGATCTGAATGTTAAATGTTAACATTCCTTGGGCTCCATCATAGGAACCCATTTTCACTTTCTCTGGCAGATGCCACCCACTTCTATGGCCTAGGAGCCTTCTGTATATCCGAGACCTTCAAATCATGTCTTCAGGGCACACCTCTTTCCTAAGCTTGAGTCTTCCTTTCCAACTGCCTATTGCACCTGCCCACTGCAACTGTATGTTAGGCACTTTGCATTCATTGTGTTAAACATAAAACCAATCACTCACCCACCCAAATTGTCCTTTACTCCAGCTTCTAAGCTAGAAAACTAGGAACCACTTCTAATTCTTGCTCTGACTATATAAAACTAAGCAGTTATCAAGTTCTGTTGATTCCTCCCTATTGAAGGCGTGTTTTTTAAAAAACGTATTTGGCACAGGGTCTTACTATCCAGATCGGCAGCCTGGACTCATAGTGATTCTCCTGTTTTCAGCCTCCCAGCACTGGGATTACAAGCGTGCACCACCATGCCTGGATTTGGTAGCCTGCACAGTGCCGCATATGTACCCAGGATCGAATCCTGGTCTCTTGCCAAAGTGGGTGCTTATTCCACTGAGCTATCTCGCCAGCCCTATGAAAGGCATTTTATCTTCCATTTGCTACAAATTGAGGCAATTTCTTAATCTTCTACTCTTTTTTTAATGATAGTAAAGTTTATTTGATAAAAACTAAATGTGGAGAGACATTGGCTTTTCAGAATGAGCTTAGGAAAGCAAGATAAAAGTACACCCTGAAGGACACAGGGCGGGCTATCAGGATGAAAACTATGATAGTCCTGTCTACTCTTGACCTGCTATTGACACATAACAGTAGTAAATGTACTTTGGATGTCCAGTGCTTAAACTCCTTTTCTTCTCCACCACCAAACTTTTCATTTGCTCTTTGGATAAAGTTTTAATTCTCTACCAGGAAGGAGTAAAACCTAAGCCCTAGGCTAAGGCCAACAAACCATTGTATGTGTAGCCTCTGCTTATCTCTGTGTAGCGGGTTTGCCCTCCTTGTCACAGTGTATAATGCAATGTCCTGAGGCTGACGGCACCATCCTGCCTGTAGCTTAACTCATCCTGTAGTTCTCAGCTGCAATGTAACTTTCTGTAGGAGAACTTCTGTGCACTGTGGGCCTACCCCTCTGGGCCCACCCCTGCTCCAGATTTAAGTTAGATAACTTTCTTTGTGTTCCCAGAGCCATGTGTGCCTCACCATTGTGGTCCTCTCCACAGTGCATTGCAGTAACCTATTTATTAATAGGCTGTGGAATCCATGAAGGCTGAGCTGTGATGAATTATCTTTATATCCCCAATAGCAGTGTTTAGTGAATGCTGAGTGAGGGAATGAGGTGCCTTTGGAGCTGAACTATAAAGGATAGGTGGGATGCAGCATGCAGGGGTGTCAGAGGGCAGCCCAAAGCGGGTGACATCCAGCTCTTAAGTCTTAAGATCCTTGTGATAAATAGTTCACATGAACCACTGCCTATGCAGGGCAGCTCTCTAGAGCACAGTGGAACGAATGGGTGAAGTGGGCCCAAGGAAAGGAAGGGAGGCTCAGATTCAGGCTGGGTTATAGCCTCGCTGCTGTATGCCCAGTTAGTCTGGGTGGGGAACTGAAGCAGGAAGGGGAAAGGAGGGAGGGCTGTAGGTCCCTGGACGTAACCCAGTCCCCGCCTCTGTGTGACAGGCTGGGAGGAGAGGCGCCAGACTTGGATAGAGGCGGGGCCTGACATCTAGCTGCCCTGCCCGGCCCAGCAGACCACGCCTGTGCTTCCTTCCCCAGACCAACCTCAGTCTGCCTCTGGCGTCCTCAGCTAATCTGCCCTTTCTCCTGCTGTGTTGTCTGGTATTAAATCGCCAGACTGAGAACTCATTAACATCTGGGGTCGTTAGTGCAATGCCCACACTAGGAAAAGATGTTCTGGGTGTCGCCTCTTTAGCATATCCATCCACATACAAAGGAAAGCTCACGCAACTCCAACTCCGCTTCTCTTCCTTCCCAGCACCTGGACTGGCCCCTGAGGTGATTGGTAGATTCATTCGTTCATTCGTTTATTTGTTCATTATCTTTACAGAGACCCGCAAGGCACCTGATTGGGTACAGCAGTGGAGACCTGGTCTTAGTCATTGCCTGTTAATCCTTTTGCCTTCCACTGTGTTCACTTGATCTCCCATTCATTCCTCAGTGATCCTGAGCTGCCTTCTGCTCCTGCCACACGACCACAGCCAACCAAATCCAGAGAACATTCCTCAGTCCTTTTATCTTATGCCACTTTCTTCCTATGTTGTTTTCTGAGACAGGATCTTGAACTCACAGAGCATCCCAGGCTGGCCTTTCACTTGAAGTGATCCTCCTGCCTCAGCCTCCCAAGCGCGTCACCTCATCCAACTCCTTTTTTTCCTTGAACGTTCTCTCCCCTGATCCCAGTTCTCTGAGTTCTCCTCAGAAGCCTTTACAAGCTCAGCTTCTTCGTGCCTAACCCTCTTCGTAGGTTCCCACTTGATTACAAACTGCTGAATTATCATGGCCTGTTTCAACATGGCTGAAGCCCCAAAACAACAGCCTATCATCCCAATGACCACTTCTTCCCCTTTTCCCATTCCAGTCCTGGATACCTTTCCAGCGCACACAAGGAAGACCTCAGTCAGAAGACTGCTAAGACTCCTTAGCTGTCCCTGAACCTGTCCCTCAAACTGCCCCTATCAAAAGCCCATAGTTTTAGCCTTCCTGTCAGAGGATTCCCCCTGGCCCTGCCATTGACATTCTCCTCATCCTCCTCAAAGGCAATAAAGGCCTATCCTTCCTTTTATTTCAGTGGCTTCTCTGCCACTGAAACACTTAACACTGCTTTCTACTCTCCACTCTGTCTGAAGGTCTTGTCCACTTGTTCCTTTAAGTGCTGTTAATATGCCAGTGGTTCTAAATGAGTAACCAGTCCAGGGCCCTTCAGCTCCTGTATTCTGTTTCTTAGGTGGTAGCTTTACCTGGGCATCAAGGAGACACCTCAAACTTAGCATATCTAGAGCAGAATGCCCTCAGAGGGTGGCTCCTCCTCAGCCTTGTCAGGCTGTTTAGAGTTTGCCATTTGCTCCAGTGGAGACCTGGGAATAATTATCGACATTTCTTTTTTCTTTTTTTTCAGGACCAGGGTCTGAACTCATGACCTTGTGCTTGCCAGGCAGGCACTTGTGCCATGGAGCTATCTCCCTGGCCCCTTATGAACTCTATTTATGTATTTATGTATTTATGTTATGGCCAGCTCAGCCTGCCCTGGGGGTGAGAGTGGGGCTGGCGCAGCATGTGGTGCCAAGGATTGAACTGCGGTCCCTGTGGTTGCCTGAGCTTACCTAAGCAGGCACTTTAGACTGCTGAGCGGTCTTGCCAGCCCTCCTGATGTCCTTTTGGTTCAGCCTCATGGATGTTTCTCAGAGCAGCCATTCTTTTTATCTGTGCTGTAGCTACAGTAGTATTCAGCATCATCTTGCCTGGAAAATTGTGCGTGCTTTCTAACTGGTATTGCCGATTCCTCCCCTGCACCTTCCCCTCTTTAGTTCTCATAGTTAGCAGATCACCCCTTTTCTCACTTCTTCACTCTTTCCCTTCCATTCCTTCCTTTTCCATACTGAGCTGAATCCCCAGCCTTTTCTTACATTTTGAGGCAGTCTTGCCAAGTCTTAAGTTACCCTGTCTGGGCTTGAATCCGTACTCTTCTTGCCTCAGCTTCCCTACAGGTGTGTGCTGCCATGCCCCGTCTATCAGAATCCCTCTCTAATTTATTTTTATTTACTTGTCAGTGGCATCATCCTCTCTCCCACAGTAAGATAAAGGCACACCTTAACATGCCCTGCAAGGTCCCTCGTGCTCTTGTCTCTGCTTATTTCCCAAACTCACTTCTTGCCTTTCTTCATTGTGCTTCAATCGCATGATCCACTCGTCTTCTCAGCAAGTCTCCTGCCCAAGGGCCTGCATGTGCTTTGCTTTAGTCTAGAATGATTTTTCTCCCAGATTCCCTGTTGTTCCCCGTCCTTACCCTTTCCACTTTTACCCCTAAACCTTTGCTTAAGTTCCTTCCTTGGGGATCCCTTCCCCAGGGACCCAGTCAAGAGTGTTGTTTCTTGGGGCTGGCAAAGATAGCTCAGTGGCTTAGGCCCTGGCCTGGAAGTACAAGGTCCAGAATTCAGTCCCAGGTGCCAACAAACCAAAAAGAGTGTTCTTTCTCATTGCATCCTTCTTCACTGTACCGCCCTGCCACCAACTTGTAATTATGTACTGTTCCCTTTAACCTGTCTGCTCTACCTCCCTGTAGCAAGGACAGTAAGCATACCTATTTTATCATTACATTCCCAGAGTGTGTACGCAGTAAGCACTTAGTAAATAAATATTTGTTGGATTAAATGCTAGGTTTATTTAGCGGATATTGCGCAGTCTTTGTGAGGCTCCATGCCAAATGGTAAGAACGAAAAGAATAAAACAGCTCTGCTGAAGAACACTGCACAGAATGGAGGAAGCAGGCAAATAACAAAAACACGTGACGTAGTGGATAATGATGGAAGAAACCTGGGGTCTTAAGGGACACTCGGACCACCTAACCCGGGCTTTGGAAAAGCAGAAGTCCTTCTAAGGGAAGTGCCATTTACAGGAAAGGTCAATAGGCACGAGGTAAACATCAGCCAGTGTCTTGGTTACTTTTCTTTGGTGGCTGAGACAAAATACCAGATGCACAAAATTAAAGAAGGAGGGGCCAGTGATATAGCTCAGCAGACTAAGTGCCTGGTTAGGCAAGCACAGGAACCAGGGTTCCATCCCCAGCGTTTGATGCTGTGTGCTGGCCCACCCCTGGGTGCACTGAGCCGGCAGCCAGCTGAGTCTTGGACCTGGTGGCTCACGCCTGTAATCCCAGTGCTGGGGAGACTGCAAACAGGAAAATCACTTGGGAGTCCAAGCTGCGTGGTGAGACTCTGTGCCAAATACATTAAAAGAAACAAACAAACAAACAAACAAACAAAAACAAAAAAAAGCAGGGTTTATGTAGCTCCCAGTTTGCAGAAGTTTCAGGCCATAGTCAGCTGGCTCCAAGGCAGGGTGGCATGACAGGGGCAAGAGTTCGAGGTGTCAGGAGACAGCAAAAGCAATGAGAGCAAAAAAAGAGGTAGCAAGCCTCTTTTCCTCCTTCATCCTGTAAGCAGGCTACCACCGCCCACGCCCCGCAAGGCTCATGACATCCCGTGCCCTCCTCTTGCACAGGATGAGGATGTTTACAAAGTAAGGCCTCTGGCCCCCTGCTGAGTTATACTTACAAACTTCTCAAGTTGACACAATGGATCACCCAGTATTCCCCATTACGCCCAGGCCGAAAGAGGGTGTCAGGCAGAGGGAACAGCATGTGATGGTGCAGAAGAAAAAGGCATGTGGCGCTTTCCAGGCATCACATAATCAGGAGCGGTGAGATTAGAGGGAGATACGGTCAAGACAAAGCTGGGCCCTGTGGGCCAGTGCCAGGCTTTGGACTCGATCTTCTGGATAGTGAAGAAGTGCTGAAACCTTTCATAAGGGAGTAGCTACTAAGAACACCTGTGTTTTGGAAAACTCACTCTAGCTGCAAGGGGGATGGATTACAAGGTGCAGAGAGGAGGCAGGACACCCTTAGGAGGCCAGGGCTGCATTCCAGGAGAGAACTGACGCTTCCCTTGGATGACCTGCAGCTGGGGGCCAGGGAAAGTAGATAGTATTCCTGGGAGGAGCTAGGCATGGTGGCTCCTGATGATAATCCCAGGGAGGCTGAGGCTACCGTTGGAAGTTCAAGGTAAGCAGGAGAGGCATAGCAAGACCCTGTCTCAAAACTAAAAGATTCTGGGGAGGCCGTGCTGACCTTGGTGCTGATCCGCTGTGGAAGAGAGTGCACTCTGCGCTCCCAGGCAGCTGTGCTTTGAGGCGGATCTAGGCCACGGGTTGGGGTGGAGAGAGGAGCAGCAGAGGACTCCATCGGAAAGCCCTCCTGGAGATGGTGTGGTGGCAAAGAGCGGCTGTGTCAGTGAACATTTGCAGCATGCATTCAGTGTATTTGATTTCAGATTCCCCAAACAGCCATTTATTGTTTGTCTAGTTACAATTAGGAAACAGGTTTAGAAATGTTTCGTGAATTATCCAAGGAAGGTCACATACCTGGTGAGAGAGAAGGGAGGCAAGGCTAGCTCCAAGCCTGTGCCTTGAAGGCCGCGCACCCAGCACAGAGGACATGCAGGCCTCCCGACCTCCTTCAGTCCCTGCCCTGCCCTCCCCTGCCTGGAAAACGGGACCCATTTCTCTGCAAGGAATGGGAGGGGTGGGGTCTGTATGGGGAGAGGGAGTGCTGGCCCCCCACTACTGACTGTCTCTGTACACAGGCTGGTGTGAGTGGCAGGAGCCACCTTTGGTCACCATGGCAAAGAGGGAGGACAGCCCTGGCCCGGAGGTCCAGCCGATGGACAAGCAGTTCCTGGTGTGCAGCATCTGCCTGGATCGGTACCGGTGCCCCAAGGTTCTGCCCTGCCTGCACACCTTCTGTGAGAGGTGAGGGTGGATGTGTGTATACCCATGACCTGTGACAGGGTAGGGCAATAGGCCCACACGGAAGGGGAGCGGGTGAACCCTGACCTATAGGGTCTGGGCGCAAAAACCCGTGAGAGGTCCTGACAGTGGCCCAGGGTTTCTCCTGGGAGTAGGGTTTCATCTATCCCATCCCAGATCCCAAAACCCTCCCACACCACCTGAGGCTTAAGCAGCTCTGATGCCCGCAGAGTTTGTGACTAGTGAGAGGATATTTGTGCCAGGTCTTTGTGCCCTCATTGTGCTAGGTACTGAATAGAAGGCAGTGTCTCCCAGCTTCTGTCGATCCATCTTTGATTCACTGAGTATTTTTTGTTGGGCAGCTACTATATGGTCAGACTGTGTGTCTAAGGGAATGTTCAGGTATGTGGCTGCAGTAGGACAGGTGGGGTTGAGAGGAGCCTGGCATGCAGCTGGAGTGAGAAGAGACCAGCCCGTGTGGAGTGGGCCGCCCTCTTAGCGCATTGCGCCTTCGTGCTGAGGCCACCTGAGGCTTTCACATGGGTGTATGCATGATCACATCTGAATTTTGACTGCATTCACCCTCCAGCCCTCACCCCTCTGGGTCTCCTCACTGTTGCCTCCCTCAGGGCCTCCTCACTGTCTCCAACCTCCACTGAAACCTGGCTCTGCCCAGGGACATGCCTTCCCTGCCCAAGACCCCTGCCCTGGGAGAGCACAGCTTCCTCACCATCATCAACAGGAAATGGTCCCAGTCTGCCTGTCCACTCAGGTCTTTCCATCAACCTAGGGGCTTCATTACCCGCTGCTGCCTCCTCGTTCTTGACTGTTGCTCCCAAGAATCCTCTGTTCCACCTCAGTAGCACCCTCCCAACCATGACCTCTGTCCTGTCCTGTCATCACCTAGAACAGCGCTGCTTCTGTGGCCCTCAACGCCAGCCTTCCTGTTTAGGTTCCCATTTCCCAACTGCTGCTGTGTTATCTTTGGCTCACCCTAAAGTCTTAGCCCCTGCTCAGTGTCCTCTTCTCCCCCACACCAGCTTCAGCCTGCACATCCTTTCTGATCCCTGCCTGGCCCCCACCATTCTCTCCCTGGTCTCTTGGCTAAGTCCATGCTATAAAAGCTACACTTGACATCTCGGAACTTTCTCCTGTGTGCAGATTTCTGAGTACTCCTGGAGGAAAATCAGTCCCTAGAAATGACAGTAATAATAGCTATAATGCATTGATTGCTTATGGTTTGCCAGGGACTAAGTGATTTATGTGCATTGATTTACTTAATCTGCACCAGAGACACTTTATTATCCCCATTTTAGAGAGGCAGAAACTAAGGTTGAGTCATTATTAAATAACTAAGAAATGAGATACACCACATGTAAACAGCTGAGACTCGAGTCCTCATTTGGCTGCAGAGCCTTCATTCTAGAATTCCTTCAGTCATCCATTCTTCTCAGGCCTCAGAGAGTGGTGGACAGTAAACCAGGACACAAATAAGAGTTGTAGCTTTTGTCAGATGTTTTGAGGTAAACAAAGGGAGTAAGCAGGAAGGGTTGAATTGGGGACTACTCTGGATAGTTTCCAGGGAAAGTTTCAGTGGGGAGTGACGTTAGATCTGAGTCTGAGGGTGCGATGAGACAGACATAGGCACATTTTGCCAGGCAACAGAAAGACGTATGCAGAGACCTGGAGGGAGAAGTAAACAGGACCAGAAAAGAAACCAGTGTGTTTGGCTGACTGAGGAGGGAGTGCTGAGGTGGAGGGACAGCACAGCTCATGGGGGTACTCTGTAGGCTTTAGGAGACTATATTCATTTTATTTAAGTGCAATAGGAAGCTATTGGGTTTTTTATATTATTATTATTATCTTTTTTTTTTTTT